>JAADWU010000098.1:0-20021 GCA_023336255.1 Pythium graminicola
GATGCCACGCCATCGCCGTCCAAACGGTGTGGTGTCAAGCGAAACTAAGTCGGTCAAGAACGTTGTTGGATGTCGTAGACTACTCTGAGGAGAGAATATGTTTGTGAGTACAAGGATCCATGTTTGTCTACGAGGTGAGTCTCCATCGTCCGATTGCACATAAAAGATACGGTGATACTAAAGCCTTTTGTGTGCTTTCCATTGTCAACTGCTTGTGCGGTTTCATTTCGGTCCCGTTACCTATCCCAAATTCCACCAGCCGTCATGCCTTATTTGGTGCGTCTCTTTCGACCTCTTCTCAATGGCTCAGAGTGCGGTCATCCATGAAGAATTTGTCTACACTGGTCACAAAGCGGTGATTCACGTGATGTGCTACAACCGTGTCCAAGATTGTTTTGTCTCTTGTGACGATACGAGTCTTCGATTGTGGCAGGCGACAAAACCCGAGAGTGACCTTCGTGTGGTTGCGCTCCCCCCACGTACATCACACTTTATTCAAGCCGTGACGTTTGTCGAGACACGCCAACTCTACGTTGCGTCCGCACTCGATGGCACACTCAAACTCTATGACCAAGAACTCAATCAAATTGCTAGTGTCGTTGCCGGTCAAAGTGCAATCCTTAGCCTAACGTTCGATACCACACATAATCGGCTCTTCTCGGGTGGTGTCGATGGCTGTGGGGCGTGGGACGTCCGCGGCAAACCACTCATCGGTCCTGAAAGTGTATTGAATCCTCTCTATGAGCTCGCCGTTGCACCGGGGTTCTTTCATTTTGCGAATCCCACAGCTCCATCGAAATCCGTGGTTATTCCCGTCCAGCCGCGTACGTCGTACGTTGGTGTTCTGCCTTCTTCAGGGTCCTTTGTCGTGCCCGTCGCCAAGAATCAACCCAAGAAACGTGTTCTCAAAGCCCACGATCTTGCGTGGGTCCAATCACTCCAACTCAATCGCGAACACACGCGCTTGTATGCCCATGCCAAACACCGTATCGATGTATTTAGCACCATTGATGGTCACCATGTTGATACGTTTGCTGATCCCGTTCCACACGAATACGGTGCAATCACTGCCTTTGTGTTGCATGAAAAGACACAGTATCTTGTGTGTGGATGCCTCAATGGCTGTGTTGTTGTGCTCTCGGTGCATCCGACATCCATCGTCCACGTCTTTAAAGACCACACCATGGCAGTGACGGGTTTGGTGGTCCACTTGTCGTCCCATCTTGTGCTCTCAAGTTCCCTGGATGGGACCGTGCGTCTCTGGGATCTTGAAGCTCGACGGCAGGCCCATCGTCTTGATATTCGTCAACCTGTGTATGCCCTCGGTCTTCTTACACCCTCTGCAAATCCATGTCGATTCTATTGTCGTGTACGTAGCGCTGTCCATCTGTTTACGATTCAATCGGCAGCCAAGGAACATCTCGCCTCGCTCTCACCCATTAGCGTCTTGCAACGCGTCATGTTCCCCACGGCTGCGACAGTCACGAAGCCGGATATGATCATTCCAGGTGAAAAGCACAGCTCGATGAGGCATATTCAACTCACGCTCCCTTCAACCAATGAGATGATCGCCACACAAGAAGAGAGCGATGCACATGACGTCACCGTTTCGTCCGAGCGACCAACACAGTGGATTATTGCGGCCGGTACGGACCGGACTGTCCGTTTGTTTTCGGGTCACGCCGCCAACGAAGCTCCGTCATTTACATGGATCCCCGAGGAACATGCACTCGATGTGAGTGGCGTTGCCCTCCATCCTGTTGGTCATAAACTCTTTATTGTGCTCGAGAGTCAAAAGTTGGCCATCGTCGACATTCGAAACAAGGCCACGGGCGAGACCGACACCGATACTCGAGCTCGTGTTGTTGATATGGACGCTGCACCACTTGCAATCCTGCCAGGTCCGTCGACGGCTTCCAGTGCATCCTCCCCAATCAAGAAATCCGCTGCGGCCCTTGCGGCGGACAAAGCGTCGTCGTCGGTATCGTCTTCCAACGCGAGTGGACTCCCCACTGGATCCAACGTCGCAGCCAACCCCACGCTACGTGGTGCTATCCGTAGTATTTGTTGCTGTTATTATCCACCACTTTTCCGTACGACTGGAATTGTCGGTGGGGATACCACCGCACAGCTCAAATGGTTTAGTCGTACATTTGTACATCGTCGACAACAATCGAAACGGGATCTCAAGAAACTTGATGATCTCACGACCACCACCGGAAGTACATCTCCGACTCGAGGGGATCCTGAAAAACCCGAATTGATTCAATCGGATCGAGAATGGATTGTGTGTGGTTCCGAGTTTGGTCATTTGGTGTTTTGGCACTCGGGGCTGACGAATTCCTTTCAAGAAGCCATTGCATTGGACGCTCATGATGCTAGTGTGGTAGCCATTGCCACCAGTGCATCATCTCCCTTGTGTGTGAGTTTGGATGCTGATCGTCGACTTCATGTTTGGGAATTTCAACCTGTGTTTACACTCCGCCACATGATTGAATTGAACGAACAACCAAGTTGTTTTGTACTTGCCCCGACGAGTGCATTGGTATTGACAGGATATGACGATGGAGCGGTCGTGTTGATGAACGTAAGTGAAACCATCGAGACCATTACCACCGGAAATGACGAACGTCATGATGCCATGATCAGTGGTGCCGATTTCCTTGATCCCAAAGGACTTGTGTTGACCGCCAGTGTCGATGCCGTGATCAAAGTATGGGATCAACAAAAGAATCTCTTGCGACAATTGCACATTGCCATGGCGTTGACATGTCTTTGCTTTATGAATGATGATGGGGACGTATTGGCTGGTGTCGCCACGGGGATTTTTGTCCTGTCGAAAGAGGAATTGTTGCCCGACAAACTCCCTATGCTCGATGCTCGGCCTTCTCCCTCACGAGAGAAGAAGAAACGCGAAAATGACGAGACGGCAATTGCCCATGAGGCCACTAAGGAGGCAGTCGTCCCCACGGCTGAAGATCCATTGGTGGTGGCTTCTGTCGTCCAAGGGAATCCTCCCGAGCCTACGAAAGAGGATGAACCAGCCACCGCGGACCGTGTCGAGTCTCCTCCATCGCCTCGACGTCAGGCGACGTGGAAACGTCGATCTACGGGTGCACTTGATCTACTGATGCACCCAGGTGAAGGTGAGGCATTGAGTCTGCATCCCCCTGTGCTACGACCGCTTCAGCATCAGTCCTTGCCTCGGCCAACACCAACACGACCACCGTCGTCTCGTCCAGTGTTCCCTACCAAAGACCCCGACTGGCGCGACGTGATCATGTACGTTGTGTGATCTGGATGTAAACATAATAATACTGAGACTACGATGCATGACAGGCCGTCGTCACCGTTGCATCCACAGACCAATCCGTTTGCCCAACGGAATCGTCGGCTCAAGCCGCCCTCCGCATCGTCAGCGATCATTGCTGAACTCAAAGCCCTCGTCCACACACAACCACGTGTCCCTCGTCCCGATCCACGACCGGAATCCCCGTCAATACTTCCGGACTCACTAGGAATTGGGGCAACGGCCTCCGCGCCATTGCAGTATATCAAACACCAAGCACCAGTGCCACCCAAAGCCAAGACCCCACGGAAGCTCTGGAATGCCATTGGTGGGGAAGATCGACGACTGCTCGCTGTCCAACGAAATCTACCCAGTTTATCGCAATAGGTGATGGATGTCAAGCATTTGTATTTTGTTGTATTGGTTTCTCACAGACGCAAGTTCTCCATCTCAACGTCGAGACGCTTACGGCTCAAGCGATCCACGGGCATACATTTCCTTGGCAATAATCATTCGCTGAATTTGCGACGTGCCTTCGTAAATCTGATAAATCTTGGCATCACGGAAAAGCTTTTCAACTGGGTATTCCGTGTTGAACCCTGCACCACCAAAGACTTGAATGGCATCAGTCGCACACTTGTTGGCGTGGTCACCAGCAAAACGCTTGGCCATCGATGCAAAGATCGTATTCTTACGACCACAATCCAGTTCGTACGCAGCCTTGTACGCAAGCATACGACCAGCTTCAATACCAGTTGCCATATCAGCAAGGATAAATTGAATGGCTTGGTGCTGAGCAATCACTTGGCCCATGGTCTTGCGCTCGGCTGCATACTTCTTGGCTTCGTCAAAAGCACGACGGGCAAGACCAACAGCACCGATTGCAACAGGCGCACGTGTAATGTCGAACGCTTGCATGGCAATCTTGAAACCATAACCTTCCGCACCAAGGACGTTCTCAACAGGAACTTCAACATCTTCAAACGTAATACCACGCGTGTCCGAGCAACGCTGACCCAAGTTAATCTCCTTGCGACCAACGGTAATACCTGGTGAATCGGCATCGACAATGAAACCCGTGAAAGCCTTGCCAGCGTTTTGTGTGGGGTCCGTCTTGGCAAGAACAAAGTACCACTTGGCCACACTACCGTTTGTGATCCACATCTTCGAGCCATTAATGACCCACTTGTCACCCTTCTTGACAGCCGTCGTCTTGGCCCCCGCAACATCCGAGCCTGCTCCTGGTTCCGTCACACAGTATGCAGCTTGCACAGGTTCTTCAATAAGACGACCAAGGTACTTCTTCCCCTGGGCGTCGTTAGCAGCCACAAGCAATGGTGCAGCAGCAAGCGAGTTGGCTTCAATGGCTGTCGCCATACCTGTGCAACCATAGGCAAGTTCTTCCCCAATGACAACACTATCCAACACACCCAGACCCATACCACCCCATTTCTCTGGCACATGGGCATTCACCAATCCCAATTCCCACGCCTTGGCAAAGATTTCTTGAGGGTATTCACCCGTTTGATCATAGTGACGTTCCTTGGGAATCATTTCTTCACGTGCAAACTTGCGTGCCAATTGTTGAAATTCCCGTTGTTCATCCGAGAGCTTGAGGGAAAAGTGATTGTAGGTCGAATCATCAATATGCGGCGCTTTGCCGGCGAAGCAACGCACGTGCTTGGCAGCCGTTGGCTTGAGAGAGCGCACAGCAGTACGTGTCGTCGGAAGCATTGGAATACAAGAGGAAGAGTGCAGAAGCGAGCGAGTCGACGAATGATGAAGAAAGATCGTGGGCCACGACGCTTCACGTTGGACAAGAGGAAGAAAACGACGTGGCTGCATCAACATCAACCAAACTGTGGTAAATGATATGAAAAATAAGAGGTAATTGTCGAAATGGTCAAAATGTCGAAATTGTCGAATAACGACTTCAACCAGAGTGATGGTCATGTGATGACTGGCTAATCATTGGCATCAACGAATGTGGCGCGAAAAGTGTTGGCAATGACTCGCCAACAAACGGAGATAATCATAGTGATTGGGATATGTGTTGTCGTGCAATGATGCAAGTTGGTAGCAGTCTATGGAAACTGTGATAGAGAGTATGGTACAATTTCCTGTGGATTGTACCGTTTGTGTGGCAGTGGGTTACAGAATCTACCCCACCTCTCCATGCACGCACGGTTTCATCTCACGAACCGTCAGTGCCTTCTGGTCGAAATCAAACTCAGGGACAATCGACCAACGGCAACGGGTTTGAGCCGTTTAAAAAAGATATGGGTTGTGTCTGAGGCTGATATCTCCAAACAACTCAATTTTGAATACAAAACGGGTCGGGTTGATTTCACAGGTCTGTTTCTTTCGAGTTCAGCGGTTGAAGTGGGTGAGTGGCCCGCTACTGACATCACTGTCATAAGATCGACCTAACCCCAAATCAGGAGGCTAAAACATACTCCCTCTTCTAACCGATACATAGATACTTTCAATACCTCATTCAAAATAGAACAATACTACCCGTGATAATAGATATTGGGGCTGGGTACCTACGTCCTCCTCTGTTCCGACCACACTTTACACAATTGGATCCCACTCGATCCATGCAAAACAACCAACGTGGGGAAACCACGAAATCCTCATTCTCCTTTGAGTAGGGCGGAAAGGAAACGAGAAAGAACAACTTCTGGGGAAAGGAAACTTGCGCTGTATTTCTCTCCGTCTACGCCATGGAGTCGAGTGAGAGTCTCGGCCCCATGAGCGAAGCGCTCGAGCGCCAACGTCAAATGTGTGATGAGGCCATGAACCTCGTCAAGCATGGTATGGCGCTCCAAGGCGCGTCACCACCAGATGTTGCCGGTGCGGAAAGTAGTTTGACGCGCGCCTTGGAGATCATGGAACGCGCACTTGCGATGCAGTACGACACACCCGACGAGAAAGACGCGGCTGAGAAACTTAATCAAAAAATGTTGCGATACGTCAATATGATCAAGTCGCAACAAGGTGAAGGCAATGGTGGCAAGAGCAAGTTGCACAAGTTTAATATCCTTGAATTTGAAAAGCTTCCAGCGTTTTACACGGCCGTGATGCAGATGCTCCAGAATTCGCCAAGTATTGGTGATGTTTTTGAGTCGCTTCAGAAGACGTTTGGTTTCCAAGAACAAAATGCGCTCAACCAGAAAGAACACGTACTCATGCTCTTGACCAACTTTAAAGAGCAAGCCGATGCGGCGACAGACGATGGTGGCAAAAAGAAAACCAAGAAAAAAGACGAGAAAACGAACCCTGAAGAAGCACTCGCCGACTATTTACGTCCTCGTGATGCTCAGCAAGAAAGCGAGTATGCAACACGTGCTATCGATCGCTTTCACCCACGTCTGTTTACCAACTACACCAAGTGGTGCAAACACGTTGGACAGCAGCCCAAGTTCTCGAGTGAGAAGCTCGTAGATATTTCACTGTTCTTCTTGATCTGGGGTGAAGCGGGCAATTTCCGTCAGATGCCCGAGTTGCTGTGCTTTTTGTTGCACAACATGCTTCCGCAGGCAACGTCTCGTAGTGAAACAGAACCTGGTGCGTTCTTGGACAAGACGATTCGGCCAATGTACGCCGAGTTCAAGCGTGACAATGATAAGAAAACCCCTCTCGGAGCGCGTGCCCCTCATCCACAAATCAGAAACTACGATGATTTCAACGAATTTTTCTGGACCAAGAAGTGCTTGACGTACAATCACACGACGATTGGCGAGGCATTTGCAGACCTCGATGATAAAGGTCGCCCGAAGGTTGTCAAGAAAACATTCAATGAGAAACGCACCTGGATGCGTGCGATCTTGTCGTTCCGGCGTATCTTCTTCTTCAACTGCGCGCTGTTTATGACAGTGCTTGGTCTGTCCATCAACATGGTCCTGTACTGTCCGGATTCACCGATTATGTACGGCCCGGATCTTCAACCCGCAAATTCAAAAGAGGTGTTTACAATCCTCGGTCACAAGTACGCGCAACCGCAGGGAACCGAACGAGAAGATAATCCTGACGTTAAACCTGATGTTGAGGATGGTGCGACCGACGCTTGCATGGAGAACAAGCTCGCAACGTGTTTGGGCGTCAGCACGTACATTCCTGGAACAACATTCAGCAAAATGCCGATCGACTTCAGAACACTGCTTCGAGATATCCCATTTACGAATTGTCTTGAAAAGACTTCAGGTCGCTGCTCTTGCTACCTTGATCTCCTCGACAAGTGCTTCAAGCAAACGGGGGAGGCCACACAGGTTGACAAAGATACAGGGGTCGTGACGAGCACGATCAAGTATAATCAGGAGAAATGCAGTCCGGCATATCACAAGAAGGCGCTGGAAATCATCAACAATATGGGTGATGGGTTCCTCAACTGTGGCAAGTGTCGCATGGACATCAAGAGCCTAATGAAGAACCCGACGGGGGTGATTAATCTGTTCACGGGGCTCATTGACATGGGTCGGAAGGATCGCGGAGTACTTGCAATGGGTGGTGGTATCGCGTTCCTTGCCCTAGTGTGTCTCTGCGAGCTGCAGAACAAGTTGTTTGCTGCAGTTGGTGGAGGTTTTGTCGGCCGATCGCTTTATGTACCCATGAGTACATACTGTCGTTACCTCTGCTTCTGGTTGGTGCTCTTCACCATCAAGTTGACATTTGACTACCAGTTCATGGTGAAGAATCTTGTGGAGACATCGCTCTTCATCTGGAACTCCGATCAGAACGATTACCTCCAGTACAGCAACTTCATGGTTCAGCAATCCTTTCACAACATCATCTACATCTTGTTCCTCTGGATCCCAGCATTCTTCGTATTCATGTACGATGCCCAGATTTTCTACTCGCTTTTGTCTGTTGTTGTTGGTTCCATTGTTGGGTTCAACCTGCGCATTGGTGAGCTCCGATCGTTCCGCATTTTGCGTGCTACCTTCAAGTCTATTCCTCGAGTGTTCAACAGGAAAATTGTCCCGAACATTTATGAAGAACCGACGAAGGAGAAGAAGAAAACCAAGAAGAAGAAGGATGCGTCTGAGAAAGAGGACGCACCGATGCTGGATCGCAAGTTCGAGCATATCTCCATGTCGCAAAGCAATCTCCCTATTACAGTGAAGACACAAAAGTACACCGATTTGCTCGAGCAGCGAGACGACGATGATGAAGTGAGCACACTTGACGATGATGCGTCGTCTACCCGTTCAAGCCGTGTATCAAATATCGCCTCTGTCACTGGGGTGTCTGGCCCTGAGTTCGAGCGCACGATCCCTTTTGCGATGGCATGGAACAGAAGCTTAGTCAGTCTTCGCGAGGCAGACGTAATAAGCGACCGCGAGTTGAACGTGCTCAGCTACCTTATTGACGCTGAGAACACTGTTGGACGCAAGCTGTATCCACCTGCTTTCCTAACTGCTGGAAAGTTGGACGAGTCCATTGACATTGCTCTTGAGTGCTACGCGGTCTACGAGAAACTGAACTCCGAAAAGAAAAAGAAAGAAAAGGCCATGGAGAAGGTCGAGACTACCATGCGCGAACGGCTACTCAAGGATGACTTGCGTATCCAAGCAATTCTCGGGTCCTACAAATTTTCTTCTCAAGTGGTTCGTCTCTTGCTCGGTGATGAACACAGAGAGCTTGATGAGTGTTACGATTTCATCGACGAATGTGTTGCAAACAAGCAAGTTCTTCAAGGACTCAACTTGAGCGGTCTAAATCAGTGTCGCGCGGCGTGCTCCGAGCTGATGAAAGCGATTATTGAGGTCCCATCGAAGTCGAATGATACAAGCATCAAGTTCCAACGTTCGTTGTACAAGGTCATTGACTCCATGGAGGCTGTCGTAAACTGTTTGAAGAAGGTGGTTTCTAAGCAGGAGAACCTCGTCAAACTGCTCAACGAGACACCTCTCAAACCAAACTCGTTCTTCTTCCCAGCTGAGACTCAACAGTACGCGAGTTCACAGCTTCAGAAGATGGTCAACGACGAAGCCGCTATGGACATTGTCTCACGTGCGTACCAACTATTGACAGTGGACAACTTCGATGCTGAGCCTCGTTCAGATGAGGGGCGCCGCCGCCTACGCTTCTTTGCAAACTCACTGTTCATGGATATGCCAGAGGCAAAACCAATTCGAAAGATTCGCTCCCTCAGTGTCGCAACTCCATACTACAATGAGATTGTCATGTACTCTATCCAGGATCTCACGACTCAAAACGATGATTGCATCAGGCTGCTCTTCTACTTGCAGACCATCTATCCCTTTGAGTGGGCGAATTTGCTTGAGCGTTTGCAAGCTAAGGATATGGACGAAGCTTTGAAGAAACACCCTGAAGAAGTACAACTATGGGCCAGTTACCGCAGTCAAACGCTGGCTCGTACTGTCCGTGGTATGATGTACAACGAGGATGCCATCCGCTTCTTGCATTGGCTAGAGATTGGAGAAAATGAGGCAATGCATCAATCTGGATGCCAATGCAACAAGTGCGTGCGTCTCAGCGAAATGGTTGCACTCAAGTTCAATTACGTGTGCACATGTCAAATCTATGGGAAGCAGAAGGACGAGCAACGACAACAAGCTCAAGACATTGAGTTCTTGCTGAAGAAGCACCCGAACCTGCGTGTTGCGTACGTGGACGGGCCGAAGAAAATGAAGGAAGGACCGCCAAAGTTTTACTCGGTGCTTATCCGTGCGATGGAAGACAAAATTGTGGAAGTGTATCGTGTGGAACTTCCGGGTGATCCAATGATTGGTGAAGGTAAACCTGAGAACCAAAACCACGCGATCATTTTCTCGCGTGGTGAGTTGCTCCAGTGTATCGACATGAACCAAGATGGATACTTCGAAGAGTGCCTTAAGATGCCGAACCTGCTGTCCACAGTGGACCGTCACGACGACAAGCATCCACTTACAATTATCGGGTTCCGCGAGCATGTCTTTACGGGAGGAGTATCCAACTTGGCCAGTTTCATGTCCATTCAGGAACTGTCCTTTGTGTCGCTTGGCCAGCGTATGCTGGCTTTGTTCCATGTGCGTCAGCACTACGGCCATCCGGATATTTTCGATAAGATGTTTGCTATGACGACTGGCGGCACAGCCAAGGCATCAAAGGGTGTGAACCTCTCTGAAGATATCTTTGCTGGATTTAACTCAACTCTGCGTGGTGGTCGTGTGTCCCATGAGGAGTTCATTCAAGTGGGCAAGGGTCGAGATGTAGGGATGCAGCAGTTGGCGCTGTTCGAGGCAAAATTGTCCTCTGGTGCTGGCGAGTGTGTGATCTCTCGTGATGCCGTTCGCATGGCCACCCGCCTCGACTTCTTCCGTTTGCATTCTTGGTTCTACGGCAACTTGGGTTGGTACTTCACGCAGACCATGACTGTGATCGGTATCTACTTCTTCATTTACGGCAAGGTGTACATGGCACTCAGTGGCTTGGACAGCTACTTTCTTCAGCGTGGTGGTCTTGGTATCGGTGGGACGTTGAACACATCGTGGGCGTTCCAGTTCGGTTTCCTGTTGGTCGTTCCTGTCGTTGCTGTGGTTGGTGTGGAACAAGGTTTCCGCCATGGTTTCACCTACCTTTTGTGGAACGTGCTCACTCTTGGACCGTTGTTTTTCACGTTCCAAATGGGAACTCGTATGAACTACTTTGACCGCACGTTGGTCCACGGTGGTGCTAAATACCGGGCAACTGGTCGTGGCTTCACGATCAAGCACGAAAAGTTTGCTGAGCTGTTCCGCTTCTATGCCTTCAGCCATTTCTACCGAGGAGTGGAGTTGCTATTCCTTTTACTGTTGTTCGCATGGTACGGAACCTTTTCTTGGTGCAACTGCTCTTGGAAAATTGATGCCAAGTTCTACAACTTTGGTGAACCGTCGGATATCGATTGGAACAAGCGATGCTACGCCAACTACTACCACGAATGTGTGCTGCCGACGCAACAGAACTACGGTATTATGTCGTTCTCGTTGTGGATTATCGCAGCGACATGGATGTGGGCGCCATTCTTGTTCAACCCAAGCGGTTTAGATTGGGACAAGGTCATTGAGGACTACAACGACTGGCAAAACTGGCTCCGTACATCCAACGACTCGGCCGAGAGTTGGTCTGGCTGGTGGGAAAGCGAGGTTGTTTATCTTGAACACTCGACATGGGGATCTCGCATGGTCTCTTTGATTCGAAAGACACGCTTCCTCCTCATTGCCGTGGGATTGTATCTTCAACTCGCGTACAAGATCTACTTTGCGAGCCGTGACAAAGTCATCCAGAAGACAGACAAGACGACCACGATGGTCCTTTCGGGTGCAATCGTCGTCTTGTTCTTGTTGCTCGTTTGTTGCGGGTACATTGCGAGCCGTGTGGCAAAGAAGATGACCATGAAGCAACGCAAGCTCCGCAAGATGAAGTTTGCGTTGAGTTGCTGCGGCTTGTTTGCGGCACTGCTTAGCCTGACGGCAATTTCCATCATCAACCTCTTTGAGCTGGCCATGCTTCTTCTTGTTGCAGCATACTGGTTCATGTGGTTGTGCATCCTTCGTTTGAAGCACAATCATGTTGTTGTGCGTACACTGGCTCGTGGCTATGACCGTGCTGTGGGCTGGATCGTATTTGGACCGATCATGTTCGTGTCGATGTTCTTGCCTTTCATTTCTTCTTTCCAGCAGCGCGTCATGTTCAACAACGCGTTCACCTCAGGCTTGGAAGTCTCCAAGCTCTTTGCCAACGACGTCGCCCCCAAGCAGCTCGTCAAGGTCAAACGTGTTGTGAAGAAGAAGAAATAAGTGACCTCGTCGACTTCTTTTCCCCCGCATTCTTAGAATTGCGGTTCACATCAATTGCATGTTCCATTTTACTCTTTCCATTCGCTTTCACATGCTACAGATCTTGGGTATCGTCATACGCTGGATCACAGTGCGTCATGTGCTTTTGCGAGAGCTCGCGTCCATTGAGTCGGCTAACGCATTGTTGGTACGTAAAGATGCTTGGATTGCTGTAGATTGTACCATCGGAACCACATACTGGACGAAGTTCCCGCGTGAACGCTCTCGAACACCCAGCCGCAACCGCTTCTTCCTCCGTCACATCCGCCCATACGTTACTCACAAGCACCACAAGCACCACTAGAATATGCATGTGACGTCGTATGATCGCTATCCAGAGAAGTGTAAATGAAGGTCATGCCTCTTCATTCCCATACCAAGTGTACCCACCTTTCATTGCAGCCTTGTTTTTTATGACAAGCAACCGCAAGAACAGTCCAGGAAGCTCCATCTCAAACCCGGGTCCAATGATCCTATTCTGACCCACATTTTCATCGGTGGGGATAGAACCCATATTAAATATAAAAACCAACGTATTACAAAATGGGTTCAACCCGTTTGGATTGGTTTTACACATCCAAACCCGACCTTTACCATAGATCCCCTCTCCAACTCCAACACCACACGTGGAATTTCCTTCCCATACTCCCTACTTTCCAACACTTCGGACGACAACGATGGCGGAAAAGGTCGTTCTTGATGCGCTTTCTTCGCTCTCTATCTCCTTTGAGACTCGTGAACATAAGGTGCTTCCAACGGTCGACGATCTCGTAGCCGAATTGGGTCATTTGGAGGGGTTGTTGACCAAAAACCTGGTGTTTAAAGACAAGAAAGAAGGTCTCTTTCTGGTCACGGCGGCTACCAGTACAACGGTCGATACCAATGTCTTGGGGAAGAAATTGGCGGCAGCTGGTATTGGCAAGAAATACAACTTGCGTTTTGCGGGAGAAGATGTATTGGCCGAGACACTGCAAGTCACGAAAGGTTCGGTTTCGCCACTATGTGTGATGCACGATACCAAGATGGAAGTGCGTTTTGTGTTGGACAAGGCATTGTTGGATGCTAGTGTGGTCCACTGTCATCCGCTACGTAACGATCAGACGGTGTCGCTGGCGCCATCGGCGTTGGTAGAGTTTGTCAAGCACTACAACCACGAACCCGTCATTGTGGACTTTGCCGCGGCGTTGCCGGCTGGGGAAGCGGCCAAGACGGAGAAGGTTAAGAAAGCCCCAGCCGTGGAGAAAGCGAAGAAGACAGAGAACAAGACCAATGAAGGCATGTCCGCCACCAAGAGTGAAAATTTTGCCGATTGGTACACGGATGCTATTACCAAATCGGGTATGATTGATTATTACGACATTTCCGGTTGTTATATTTTGCGTCCGTACTCGTACGAAATTTGGGAACGAGTGCAACACTTTTTGGATTCCAAGTTCAAATCTATTGGTGTCAAGAATTGCTACTTTCCTATCTTTGTATCGGCCGAAAAATTGCAAAAAGAAAAGGATCATCTGGAAGGTTTTGCGCCAGAAGTTGCATGGGTGACCAAGTCGGGGGATTCCGATTTGAAAGAACCAATTGCAGTGCGTCCAACGAGTGAAACCATTATGTACCCGGCGTTCAAGAATTGGATTCGTTCGCATCGTGATTTGCCACTCAAGTTGAACCAGTGGAACAATGTGGTGCGTTGGGAATTCAAGAACCCTACGCCATTTATTCGTACGCGTGAGTTTTTGTGGCAAGAAGGTCACACGGCCCATGCAACCAAGGAAGATGCTGACAAGGAAGTTCGTCAGATCCTTGATTTCTACGCCCGTGCGTACGAAGAGTTGCTTGCCGTGCCGATGGTCAAGGGTGTCAAGTCGGAGAAGGAGAAGTTTGCTGGTGCCGATTACACGACGACTATTGAAGGCTTTATCCCGGCGACAGGTCGTGGTATTCAAGCTGCGACATCGCATCACTTGGGCCAGAACTTTGGCAAGATGTTTGGTATCTCGGCTGAATACGAAGATGGTAAGAAGCTCATTCCGTACCAGAACTCGTGGGGTTTCACGACCCGTTCGCTTGGTGTCATGATCATGGTCCATGGTGACGATAAGGGTCTTGTCTTGCCGCCGCGCGTTGCGCCAACGCAAGTCGTTGTCGTGCCAATTCCGTATAAAGACAAGGATGAACTTGATGCGATGTTTGCCAAGGTGGACGAGATCACGGACATGCTTTCGGATGTCGGTATCCGCATCGAGTCGGACAAGCGTCGAGTGTATACGCCGGGATGGAAGTTCAACTACTGGGAGCTCAAGGGTGTGCCGCTACGTTTCGAGTTGGGCCCGAAGGATCTTCAGAAGGCACAGGTGCGCGTCGTGCGTCGCGACAATGGTGAGAAGGTGGACATCCCGATTGCTGAGCTCAAGACCAAGATCCCAGCTCTCCTTGAGCAGATCCAGAAGGATATGCTTGAGCGTGCTCGTGCCGAACGTGACAGCCGCATCAAGAAGGTGATGGAGTGGAAGGACTTTGTGCCAGCCCTTCAAGATGGGTGCATGGTCCTCACGCCGTTCTGTAATGAGACCGAGTGGGAAGAGATTGTCAAGACCAAGTCGCGTGAAGAATCGCTTTCGCTCATGGGTCTTGAAGAAGAAGCTGAGAACACAGCGACAAGTGCAGCAGCCAAGACGCTTTGCATTCCGTTCGAGTACAACGAGAAACCGGTCGGTGATGATGTCAAGTGCTTTGTCAGTGGCAAGCCGGCCAAGTGCTGGATCCTCTGGGGTCGATCCTACTAAACGACCCCAGCATATCCATCGACAAAGGCATAGGTGCCACTGTCGCGTTTGTGTATTGCATCTGGAACCAAGCCACTCGTAGTAGAAGTAGGTAGTAGATCTAGGGACATGTTCAAATCCAAATTGGAAAATGATGTCGCTATTTTTGCCATGTTCTTCTTTCGCGCTTTCGATCAGCATTCCCACCACTGCCCTCGAGGATCATGAGCTCTTCTGGTGTTCTCGCTTTGATGTTCGCTCTCGTCCTCACGGTGGATGCAACGAAAGAGTATCCCAATCCAACTCCTGCAGGCAAATCCTGGGCTCCCTGTTCGTTTGCAGTTGATCAAATCAGTGTGGAAGGCAATGGTACTACGTATGGCTCGTGTTTGGAATGCAGTCCAACCTCCGCCACGTGTCCACCCAAGTGTCAATCCCTCATTGATGCCTTGTACAAGCAATGTGATGGGGTTTATGCACCACAAGACTCTACCTTTGATCCCGCACATACACTGAATGGGTACTTCAACGATCACATGGATGTTTTGCGTGTGGCAGCCCAACGATGTGGTTGTAATGATGCAATCGCTGGGATGCAAATCACTGGAACCATGATGATAGGAATGATGATGCTAATGTTATGGAATACAGTGTAAGGCACTCATTATGAATTTGTATTGAGCCGGCAAGGATACAACGTTTGATGGAAACGTGGATTGGACATTTAGGTCGCTGTAGTTCCGAGTCAGGGTCGTGGAGGCTACAAGAGAACTGGAGTCACCAGTCCCGAGGGAGTGAAAGGGTGAGGGAGCGTCAATAGGGACTGCTCAACACAAGCGACGACATTGCAGAGATGCATGCAAAATGAATGCTTCTCCTAAAGCATCTGTGGCGGTTGAAGATGGTTGTCCGTTGCTGTGCTCAAGGTGTGATCGTCGTGTTGTCCGCACTTGCACCAGTCTTCATACACGCGTTTGGTCTTCGATCCGTCGAGTCTTAAATAGGAGACTCTGGTGTTGAGGCCCTAGTGAACGCAGCACTGACCGTCAAATCCTCATGGCTCGGGAGCGTGGGGTTGTTGTGTCGGCGTACTAGAGACAGCTTGTACGAGCATGTGCGTCATATGACGGAGATAGGATGTGTCATCAGCCAGGCTGATTCAACCTCGCTGTCCAGGACACCATCAATCTCTTTGCAAATCCCTCGGGGGCTGATTGATGGATAACGCAGAGCTTTGCAGTCCAGCTGGATGAACTGCATGTCCAACTTCTAGACTCGACAGCACTCACAATCGCATGTATCAGATATCGAAGATCGGAATATCAAATCATGTAGAAATGCTTCTGTCGTGAGCACCGGTATCAATCTACAACGCATCGACAAATAGAAGCACTTCTTCCGAGTCACCAGCCGTCACGTCAGCGAGTAAATAGGAGAATTTCAACAATCGATGGGTTTTTAGGTGAGACCATCTCGATTCAATTTATAGTGAAAGCATCAGCCATCACTTCAACAGCTTCAATGGACCATCCGTTCCCAACGCGCATGGATGGGGAGAATGCCCAAGCCCTTAGGACACTCGGAGATTGAAGTGGTCCTTGAAATTGACCACGTGGACTCGCGTAAACACATGAAGAGACGTTGTTTGTGCGAGCAATTCGACCACGTCCACCCGAAATACTCGACGAATACGTTTCTGCAGGAGGTTCCAACTGTCCATTTCAATACAAGTCCAGTGCAATGGGTCCTCTCACGCCATCTCCATTTCGATTGTGGTATGTCGTTTGACAGGTCTCTGATCGCGGCATCGACTCTTGTGACGATGCCAAACCACACGATCAGTCACCTCGCACGATTGGCGATCTGCAAAGTGGCCTCTGGATGGGGGACCCTGGGCAATTGCATCCCTGCAATCCAAGTATTCCAAGTCTGCTCATTCCGGAATTTGCTTCCATCTCCTCAGTCCCCTCGTCCTCTTCTTTCACCTCCTCTCCTCCACAATGGTTCGCCTCACGCTCGCACTTGCCGTCACGGCATTGGTTTCTACCTCCTCCTCATGGGGTGTTCAGGCTGTGTATCCCGTCCCTACTGGTAAATGGCCAACAAGCAAAGGCACGGTCCCAAAACCCGGTCCCATTACTGTCAAGAAGGGTCAAGTCTTTGATGGGGAGATGCAAACGTATCAACGCACCGATATTTCATGTCAAGGTCAAGCGGAAGGTGGTGCCCAAGATGCAATGTTTATTCTAGAAGCTGGGGCGACCCTCAAAAATGTTATCATTGGCAAGAACCAACGGGAAGGTGTGCATTGTGACAAACATGATTGTGTTTTGGAAAATGTATGGTGGGACGATGTCTGTGAAGATGCCTTGTCGGTCAAGGGTGGCACCGCATCCAGTGTGACAACAGTCTTGGGTGGTGGTGCTCGTTTTGCGGATGACAAGGTGATTCAACACAATGGCTTGGGAACTGTCAAGATTGAAGGCTTTTTTGCCCAAGACTTCGGTAAACTGTATCGCTCGTGTGGCACGTGTGGGACAGGCAAACAGCGTAATGTAATGTTGACCAACGTCTACGCACTAAACCCCAAGGTCAGTGTGGTTACGGTCAATGAGAACAACAAAGACACGACCAAATTCAACAATGTCTACGTCAAATCAAGCAAGGGGGACAAGGTCAAAGTGTGTGCGTGGTCCCAGGCCGTGAGCAGTGGTGAACCGACTGAATTGGGAGCCGGTCCCAAGGGCACCTTGTGCCAGTACTCGACCAGTACGGTACACTTTACATCACCATCGGGTGCCCGTCGTCTGGCGGCGACCAACACTACGTCAGCTTAAGCGACTGTCGTGAAGATTGATCTTCAGTAGATATCTATCGTAATCATGTCAAACACACTGAATTTGAGGAACGATATCATGACTCTATTTGTCAGACGGAGACTCAACTAGCAACACTGCACTGTCGACAATTGCACGAATATCGTCCTTTTCGAGAATGGCTTCATGGGGCTTGGAAGCCAAGTCGTTGTCTTGGAATCCCGCTGCACGATTGACAATGCCCTTGATCAAGGATTCGTCGAGTTCGAGAGTGGAGGCATCGGGCAAAGCAAAACGTTGAGCGACGTACCGCAGCCACGCTGCGACCGACTGACCCTGAAACCCGCTCCCAGCGGTCAGTTGGTCGCTCACTCGCTCAAGTTTGTCCCGTAATTGATCAAAGAAGTCATCGCCTTCATTGTCTTGTGCCAGGGTCGCATAGTACTCAAACACAAATGGCAAGAACGCCGATGCCACGTGAGCATAGGGCAAATCCGAGACGCCACCCATCGACACTGCGATGGCGTGGGCAATCCCACGACCCGATGAAGTGGCTGCCATGCCGCTGGCCAAACTAGCTAATGCCAGTGGCTCCCGTAACCCGACGTCTTTTAAATTGACTTTGCCTTCGACCAGTGGTTGGGCCAAGGCCGAGGCCACGAGATCAATCCCTTGCAACGCGATTTGCTCGGCTTCTTCGTCGACACACCCGAGAAGATACGATTCAATACATTGACCCAATGCTGTAAGAGCGCCTTGTACCGTAGGCTGAAGTGGCACGGTGAGCGCGAGCATGGGATCCACAATCACAGCGTCGGCAAGGATTGGTGTCGACACCAACGACTGCTTCACTTCTCCTTCTTCGTCCAGCACGAGCGCTTGGGTCGACATCTCGGCACCAGATCCGGCAGATGTTGGTACAAGAATATGAGGTGCTGGTGACGCCAGCTTACCACCAACTTTGCCCTGTTCCGGAATCAACCAGCTCGAATCAGTCATGGCTGAGGTTTACTGAGCACAAAGATGACTTACCTGTACATACGCTTCAGCTTCCTCACCATTCGTCAGCACCAGTGCGATCGCACGTGCCATGTCCATGGTACTTCCACCGCCAAATGCTAAAATACCATCGGCTCCGACCCGCAACGCCGTTGCAACGCCATCGTCAATGTCTTTGAGGGTCGCGCAATCCCGCTTTAGTGTGTACTGAAAGCATGGAATACCAGCCTGCATCAATAAGAACTCGACATATTGTGTGCGTTTCGCGGCACCAGTATCACGATCGCGCACAACCAGCATTTTGTGAATACCACTCCTACGGGCGATGGCGCCAATGTTGTCGGCGGCAGCTTTGGCGCCCATCACCAAACGATACGGCTGTCCGGACGCACTCAAGACGCGTGGATCCACGTCGAATTTGGCCGACAATGGACTGATCGCACGGGTGCTGAGACAGGCGCGTTGAAATGATGGAAGCGCAGCGCAATGCGCGCGCACGAGTCGCGAGATCATCACCATGTTGGGACTCTCCACATGCCACACATCCATCAGCACCAAAACCGGTATCTACCGACTACCGATCTCACACGTCGCAGTTTTATGTAAAACTAAGCTATGTCAAGCTAGAAAAGGAATCCACCGACACGGGATTCCGTGTACACTTGCCACCATTGCATCTCAAGATCGCCTTTGCGTGAAGGGTCTTCCCATGGCTTTGGATTCGAGGAGAAATGAAGAATCTTGAGTGGAGTAATTGCGTTCCAATAGCCAGGATTTTTGTCGTTCACGAGCCAGTACATTGTACGTTGGGCATTGTATCCAAATGGCAAGCGTGATGCCGCGTCCGCACGAAACCAGTCGGGAAAGAATGCATTTAAGAATCCAGTGTCACCTACAACAACGCATATAGTGAGATATTGCATATTGACAAGAGAAGGAGGACTCACCACCGTCGTAGGACGAAAGTACCGATGCCTGGGCAATTAGCCTTTCAAAAACCTCTCGATTTGGCTGAATCACCAAGACACCTGCGTTGAAACGATCAGGTGGGAACACATCCGGCGCTGCCGCAAACGTCGTCTCTAATTCAAAAAGCTACAGTGGGACATGAGCACCATCTTCTCAAAACATCAATAGAAAAGGGATCTGCACGCACCTCATCCACGTTGGCCAATACAATGGCATCCGCGTCAATGTACACAATCTTTTCAAACTCGTCCATGGCAAAAATATTGAGTTTTGAATACCCAGAATTGACCCATCCAGGAACATGAACGTTCTCCACATCCGTGAGTTCGGGGATGCCAATGTCGGGTACACACCGGAGTGC
>JAADWU010000099.1:0-19964 GCA_023336255.1 Pythium graminicola
AATGACGCGACGTCTACAACCGTTGTAACCATCTCCATCGGGAGTTCACTCCGATGAATCGGCTTGACAGACGCAAAACACGAACCGTACAACAACAAGAGAGTGTGAAGGTCCAGGGACTCAATGGTCTCGAACGAGGCAGCTTGACGGGATAAGGCAGGTGTGAGGATCTTGGCAAGCGATGCACCCAAGTTCATGTGCAGCAGGATCTGGCAGACATGACGCGTAAGGTGAAGATGCTGTTGCTGTTGCTCAATGGTCCATGGTTTACTCTCGTCGTGGACACGACCGAGAATCGCACTCATGAGGAAACTCACAAAGTGCGCCAAGTCCAATACGTCGATGCGCTGGTGCAAAATATCCATCAGGAAACTCTTGGCATCGACGTGCACAAGTGGACTCTTGCAACAGCTCGCAAGGGCTCGCAAGAGACCAACTGGATACGATGGTAAGTGGTATACAAGCGACACAAACTCGAGCTGGTCCGATGGCGAAAGATCATGGAATCGAAACGGAGCAGTGGTTGATTCTCGTGTCGTAAGGTCGAAAAATGCTTCAAGGTTCCGTAAGACGCTGTCAGCAGCTCCACTGGCAGCGAGGTCGGTTGGGAGTTGCTTCATCACGGAGATCATGGTAAAGAGACACTGACGACCAAGTTCCATATGCGTGGTTTCGAGTAGGCCCATGAAATTCCCAAAACACGTGAGCCACTGAAGCACCAGTGGCCACGAGGGCCATCGTCTCAAGTCTGAGAGACGATCAATCACAAACGACGAACAGATCCGAAACGTCATGGAACGTGGTGAACACTTGACGTAGAGTTGTGTGAAAGCATCAAGCAATTCTTCTCGTCGTGTTGGTTCCTGGAGCGACGCGAGTACGGCAGTCAAGACTTCTAGCAAGCCACGAACAATGACGTGCGTGCTTGACAGCGCACGCAGTTCGTCGGACGCTGTGTACTTCGCCATGGCCGAAACCACAAACTGCATTACACGAGCATCGAGGTCAGTCATCGACGCCGCACGCATAGTCGATGGGAGCTCGAGCTGAACACACGCAAATTTAGCGAGGGCGACATTGATACCGTACCAACGAGAAAGGTACGCATCCCCACCGGCCGTGAGGTTATTGGTCGGAAACAGAGGGAATCGTGCCAGCAATTGCTCTTGAAGTTTACGCGTCGTCTTGACGAGTTCCATATCAGTCGCTTCGTTCATACTTTCGATATTCGCCGATAAAATCACAGTCGAACATTCAACAATACGTTGTAAATTCTCGATGTATTCTTCCGACAGTGCTTCAATGGCATCACTCTCGAGACACTCGAGCCAGAGGTCCAGTAGTGGACGAAGCAATGACCGTGATTTTTCCTGCCAAAACCCGACCGTACGCAAACGTTCCGACTGATTTCCCACCACGAGCGTTGGCGTCGCGTACAACAAGAGCACTGGCGTCGCTGACACGGACGCCATTCGTTGCACATCACGAATCGTCTTGAATCCATTGCGTTCGTTGCCTGAAAAATCGATGGCATGGAGAAGTTTATAAAGGACCCCAAGTGCCGAGAACCGCAAGGCGAGGGCACTCGCATTGGTGGCCGTCTTCTTGGTCGATGATCGATTCCCGTTGATCTGTGCATCAATAGGTTTCTTGGCTTTGGTCGTGGCATTGAGCACATCGTACTGGTTTGTGAGCTTAATACCTTGTGTTTGCGCGGCAGCAACAAGGTCACGAAAGTTTTCCAGTAGTCGTCCCAGTTGTTCCAGACCGGCATCCATACTGAGAAGCTCGGGGGCGACTTCGAGCAAGACGCTAATCGCACGTAGTGTATCTTGTCGAATCCCCACTTGCAAATGCGTCAGACCACTGCAAAAGTACATGGCAATGAGTTTTGCAAACGGTGATAATGATTTTCCCTCAATCAAGACACCAAGTAAGGCCTTCCACGTTTGCACGGCCGCTTCACGGACGATGGCTTCTTCATCCACCAATGTCCGCATGAATCGTTCCAAGACAATGGCTACGTTGGCCATGATATTGTCTGCATGTAATTGCGTCAACTCTCGAAGTCCTTGTAGTGCTCGCTGTCGCATATGGGCGTTGTAATGACCCATGTTCGCAAGTAATTCCTGTAAGGTGAGATGCCGATGGGTCATGGCGGCATCGCCTTTGTCGACAAGCGCACTCTGTTCAAGCATATTAATCCGTCGTGATGCAATTGCAACAGACGTCACATTAGCAGCTTGAGGGGCTTTGCGCCCAACTTTGCGCTTGGGTCGCTTGAAATCCCCAGGCTTCTTCTTGACACCCGACGTCTTGGTTGGCTTGCCCATGTTGTCAATACCGTATAGAGCTCTTCAAGCGTTGCCAATGCTTTCACCTCCATTGATTGGTGGAAAATATAGAATATTTGTCATTGATTGGTTGTTCTGAAACATTACCGGTAGTGGACCGGTACGAAGAGTCCGTTTTGTGTGTGCGACTGGGGAGGTCCATTGTGTCTTGGTCCGAGAATTAGAGGAATCGGCACGCGGTCGGCGCGATACAATGAGCAAAGCAGACGCCAAAGACTTGCCCAAGGGATGGAAAGAAGTCGAGAGTAAGAGTCGTCCAGGTCAAAAGTACTTTTTACACCTCAAGACCGGTGAAAAGACGTGGAAACTTTCGCATGTGCATGCGAAAGAACGAGAATTACGTCACAAAGCGCATGATCACGCTAAAGACAAGAAAACCAAAAGCAGTGGAAGCAACGAGACAGTTCAAGTATGTTGTGGTGATGATAGAAGTGATGGTAGAGAGACTGATTTAGTGTGGGTGATGCTAGGCGTTGCATATTTTGGTCAAGCACTCGGGTTCCCGTCGTCCCTCGTCGTGGCGTCAGGACAATATTACACGAAGTAAAGCCGTGGCAATCGCCAAGGTCGAAGGGATTCGTGACAAGTTGATGGCACGTTTGAAAGAAGATCCAGAGGTATGTGGGATATAGACATGGGAACAGAGAAGAACGTACTAACGGTCGGTATGCAGCACCTGCGTGAGTTGTTTGAGGAAATTGCCAAGGAAGAAAGCGACTGTAGCAGGTAGGTTTTGGAACTGTGGTGGGTTGAAGAAACAAGCAAACTGATGTGTTGTGTGTCGTTAGTGCCAAGCGTGGTGGCGACCTTGGACCGTTTGGTCGCAACAAGATGCAACCGTCGTTTGAAAAAGCTGCATTTGCCCTCAAAGTTGGCGAACTCAGTGAACTCGTGGAAAGCGACAGCGGTATCCACGTGATCTTGCGCGTTGCATAGTGTTATCTGTCTCCACTGTAAGAGATGGAGATGGTGTGGGATCAACACGGTGGTTTCCACAATCAGTAGCAATCGCCAAAATCACACAAAATATCCACTCTATTGATCTCTGAAGACGGTTCGTCACAAGATGATCAACTCCCAACAGGAAACACGTTATGTTAAAGGGCAAAGACCTTGGCAAACGTATCTTCCTCTGTGAAGAGTCCCGTGCTTGGTGTAAAGGCCAGTGGTACTTTGCCTTTGGCCTTACGTTTGAGTTGAGCATCGAATGTGGACTTGTACGTGATGTCCATGCAGTCATCAAGGTCCAGGAACTGGGCCCGTAGCTTCTCTTCAAAGAGCTTGGCCTTGCCAGCGACCTCGGCGTTGTAATGGTGACGCATCGTGTAGATCTCCCACAACGAGCTCTGCAATGCATTGCTCTTCTGTGGATCCGTTTCGTCGCTAACGTACGGATCATGACCATCCTTGAGGGCAATTGCGACCGTCTCGCGTGCAAGCTTTTTGGCGGCAGCGTCGACTTCGTTAACACTGGAGAGTTCTTCTCGACGCATCTTGGCGGCCTCGGCCGCAGTCACAGCACCAGACCGGTGGATCAACTGAAGGCATTCCTTGTGACGAAGCACGAGGTTGTAGACAAGCGGAATGATGAAGAGAATGGCACCTGGCTCGGTAGTGAGTGCCATTCGGGAGAGACGCTTGGCGTACGCCGCGACCATGTACGCAGGTAAATGCGACGACGACAGGAAGAGCTCAAGCAAGCCAAAGAAACGGAAGCTAACACAAGCAAAGGGATGAGTGACAACGTTAGACCATAGTCACACAACAGCTAAACGTACCGTTGCTTGGCGCTCAATAGTGTAGGGTCGTTCAGAAGCACATAGAGTTTGTTGTAAAAGTCGGGATAATCAAAGTTGTAGTCGGTAATGAGAATGAAAAGACCGTTGAGCGCAAGCAAACTTGTGACACCACCCAAACTGTACGAATCGGTCAAGAAATCGGACAAAAGTAACGGGTTTTCAAGGTGTGGCATGATCTCAAATGGCAACTGAGTGAGGATCTTGGTGTATGCGGTGTGGGGGAGGCGATGACGAAGCAAAGCGACCCAGCACATACTAAACACGTGACGGTGCTGTTTCAGACTGTGAAGACCGCCTTTGACGTCCTTTGAATCCATTGGAGTCTTGCGCTTGCTCCCCACCGCCGAAGAAGCAGGCTTTTCGGTATCGCTTTGTTCATCGTCATCCGAGTCTTCGGATTTTTCCGAGGGCTTGACGTCGACAAGGAACGTCTTGATATCGTCGACCAAGTTGGGCATCTTGACCATATTGAGCAGGCGCAACGCGTTCGAGACAAAGGTAAAGTCGTCGGTTGGTGTCTTCTTCGCTTCCAATTCGGTGTCCAGAATCTGGGTCAAGTTCCGAAGCTGCACACCATGAAACAAATCAGTCGACATTCGTGAAACGTGCTGTTTCCCACATACGCACCATGTAGTATTGAACATCAATGTATGCGCCGACGTATTCGCCCTTGAACACACTCGCAAGCTCACCTTTGAGCTTGGGGTTGCCCATGAGCTGCTGCACAACACGCATGAATGTCTCATTGCCAAACGCCGCTGCCTCACTGCCACGCAATTCACCCTCACGGGACACAAACTCCATGAGCGTGCGCAATGCGTTGATTTGTACATTCTCATCATGACCCGTGAGCAACCAGTCGACCATTTCCTTGATAAAAGCAACATAAACCCCCCAGAGCCACTTGCGAAAGGTTGTCACGGCCTCATCACCGGCAGTTTTCTTGGC
Organism: Pythium graminicola; assembly: GCA_023336255.1. Lineage (NCBI taxonomy): Eukaryota > Oomycota > Peronosporomycetes > Pythiales > Pythiaceae > Pythium > Pythium graminicola. The sequence goes on from JAADWU010000099.1 coordinate 5,102, forward strand.
TTTCTTGGCGTCGGTCGTGACGCCTGCGTTTGCTTTTAAATCACCTTTTTCTGCAAAGAATACTAGCAAACGACGCATTGACTGCATTGCAGCCTGGGCAACAGCACGGTCCTTGTGTTTCAGCGCCTTGACAATCTTGGGCAGTTCTGTCCACCAGAGAAATGAGCGTTAGAGAGCCCCATTGCATCGTTTGAACCCGGAATTGCGAGAATTGAGCGCCTATACCATTTATTTGTTTCACATCCTCTTTAACCTTGGCTTCCAGTTGCTTGATCTCGGCAACGGTGCTCGCCATCGTGACTCTTTCTCCTCAATGGAGCTCGTTGATTTGATGTGATCGGCGCCAACCATGAAGAGCCGTCGTATTGGACCTCATTTCAGCCAATCAGATGGCTGATTGCGTCGACCATCATTCTTCCTCCTACCTACATTTTAGTGTCAAAAATCCACACTGGATTGTTGGATATTTTGTGGCTATTTGGAGTAAGTACTCTAAAACAGTGTCCATAGCATTGCTATTTGGAGTTGATGTGTTAGAGCGCGACTCGAATGCACACAAAACGCCTGTCTTGTGAACAGCGGCAAAAACCCGGAGGGGGAATCACGAAAGCAGGGATTCAACGGCGACGCGGAGACGACCATGGAGGCAGGTGACGACCGTGAACCGGGTGATAACGAGTATCTTCGCTTTCTACGCGGTCTCCGCGGTGCGGACGATGCCGCAAATTTGCGTACGAATGCCATCATCTGTCTATTGGTCCCTTTCTTTTGGACACTAACTTTCCGCGTTTTTTTCTCAACTGTAGATGACTTGGGAACCGGTCAACATGGTGAATTGGACTTTCGAACGCCATTTCAAGTGGGTGATGCCTTGCCTGATCTCGAGAGTGATTTACCGCATGTGGCGACGGCCGATAGTGCTGAATTGGCGCAAATGCTCTTGGCCCATGCCGATCAAGATGTGAAATCTGAGAATGAAGACGATCCCGACGGCACACATGACGATGACTCGGACTCGGACGACGCACAGGCTGCCCATGGTCATCGTACGATGGTACGAGGCGGTCGTGTCGTGGGGACAAGTCATCGGGCCGCCCGACAGGACGGCAGAGGTGGAGACACAGCCGACGATGGTAGTGATGGACTCTCGGACGATGACGACGTCGAAGTAGCAGCGGCCTTGCATCTCCATGCGGTCGGACAGGCGCAGAATGGTGCAGAAAATGAGTTTACAAGTGGTGACCCGACGTCACCTAGTGATGCCTCACTCCCAATGGTTGCGTCCGCCCACACGACGACCAGTCGGTTCAATCGGTGCCGGTACTATAGCAAGAAGCGAGTACGATGCACACGCCAGGCAGTTGGTATCGATGGTCGATGCACGATTCACAAAGTGAGTCAGTTTTGCAAGGAGCCACAATGCAACAAGTTTAACCAAGGCAACGGATTCTGCATCCGTCATGGTGGAGGCAAGAAATGCAAGATTGAAGGCTGTGACAAACTGGTGCAAGGCTATGGACTGTGCTCTGGCCACGGTGGTAAACCGCTCTGTCCAATCGATGGATGTGAACGCAAACGTATGGAAGGCGGGTTTTGCAAGGCTCATGGCGGTGGCCGTTTCTGTCAAGAGCAAGGATGCAAGAAGCGAGATATTGGTGGTGGGTTCTGCATAGCCCATGGTGGTGGTAAGAAATGCCGAGCAACTGATTGTGCCAAGGTGGATCGTGGCGGTGGGTTTTGCAAGCGTCACGGTGGTGGGAAACGATGCGAACTTGACAAATGTCGAAACTGGGCGATCTTCGGTGGTCTCTGCGAAGTTCACAAAGGTCCTGGCAAACGATGCAAAACGTCAGGATGTGCCAAGTATGATCTCGGTGGTGGACACTGTATCGCCCATGGTGGTGGACGCAAGTGCATCGTTGAAGGGTGTACCAAGAATCGCCAAGTGAACAAGCTTTGCCGTGGACATGGTGGCAAGCTCCGTTGCAAGATTGATGGTTGTGAGAGTCATGCCCAGAGCAATCGACTGTGTAAGCGTCATGGCGGTGGCAAGCACTGTATCTTTGTCGGCTGTACAAATATGGAGAAGGGTGGTGGTTTCTGCATTCGCCATGGTGGAGGAACTAAGTGTCGCATGGAAGGCTGTGGAGCCGTTGATCGTGGTGGTGGCCATTGCAAGGCCCATGGTGGTGGTCGCAAGTGTGCAGCCTTACAGTGCAAGAAATGGGTCCTTGGTGGTGGGTACTGCGCTGACCACATGGATAGCAGTTCAGGTGATCGTCAACCACATGCTATGGCTACGGCGATTGAGATTGCCCAGCATCATTTGCAGCATCACAGCGACGAGATGGCCATCGCATCTGCACCATCAGCGATTCCTGAGACATCCAATGCCACTACTGCCATTCGAAGCCATATTTCCAGTATCCCAGCATCGGCTATTGCTGCTGCGGCGAGCCACAACAGCCATGAACTGTCACGGATGGCAGCAGCAGCGGCAGCCTCCGAGATGGCTCGGCATACTGATGACATGGCCCGGTTGTCGTCAACGGTCTCGTATTTAAGCGGCGATGGGATCTCCCTATGAGAGAACTGACGTTGCCTGGGTCGTCATGTGTTATTACCCAACTCTTCACCATCACCGCTCCTGTTCAACATTCCTGTAGTGAGTGACTTTTCATGTTTCCCATGATGCCCATCACCTGGAAATGCACTGTAGTGAGATAATTTCTCCATTCTGTTCCCTCGTTTTACTGCCCACTTCTGTGTCACAATCGCTGCCTTCCTTCCGTTCTGTTATTCTTTCCGAAGTGGAAGATGGCTAGTAGCGCAACCATGACGTCTGACGCATCGGCTGTCGCCACGCGATCCACAGCGACGCTACGCTCGTCACGAACACCCATTCCCACGCGCAGTACGCGCACCCTCTCAACGGACAGTGGCGCGGCTTCGAGCAGCTATAGTGACACGAATCAAAGCCTTTTACTACGAACGTTGCGGCATTCGAATCATGATGAACCCACAACGTGCTCGGCGACGGGCCCCGTGTCCAGTGGACCACCAGCTCGGCGACGTACGGTTCAGAGTCAACCGATTCTGCAACGAAATTATCCGGGGACTCCTGGGAGAACACGCAGTGTTGGACGACCGCCATTGGAATCCACGCCGTTGTTGAGACCATTGACGAAACCGACGACCCAGACGTTTGGGAACGCGGCAACGTCGCTCACAGCATCTCCCACACGCCGCTTGAATGGGCCAATGACGGCTGCGGCTGCGGCGCATGCAGCTTTGCCAGCAGACGATGTGTTGTGTCGGATTTTTGGCAGTTGTCTCCCGGCCATGTTTGAAGCCCTTGCCAAGTTTCAGTACCACCAAGCAACCAGTGTGTTGGATTCGTTCGATGCACAGATTGCCAATGAAGAAGATGGGACTGCAGCTGACTGGCGACGTGAGTGGAAGAGCTGGGACGTATTCGTCGTGATGATTCGTCTTGCATCGTCGTGCGAAAGTGCATACCATCTCATGCAGTACTTGGAACCTGATATGATCCACACGGAAACCCTTGAGCAGCTCTATAACAAGCTTGTTGTATTGCTCAATCATTTAGTCGACGATCTCCAGCCGGTAATTCAGCGCGCACAGCAACGTATCAATCGTGCCAAACGACCAACAGTGACGAAGTCCACGCAGGCTCCAAGCTCTACGGGCAGCAGTGTCCAATCTGTCACGAGTGACGAGGCGTTAACTTCAGAACTGGACCGACTTACGTTGGATGATCTCGAGCACTATCATAGTTTGTTAAACCAAGCTGCCCAGTTCTTTCTGGTGAGTACTGCTGATTATTTCTCCGTGTACTCGTTTACCCACATCCATGAGAATGTGTTCGTAGCTTCGGATTTCCATGCTGGGACTCTATCGTGGCCTCGCGACGCAACCTCCGCCACACAAGTACTCCATGGTACGTTCGTTAGGAGTACGGTACACTGTTAGAAATGCTCAATTGAATCGTGATCGCAGATGGCCAAGACCCTCGAGCGATTGAGCAAGCGATATGCACAATTTGACCACCCATTGCTGGCAGTCCTGAAACAATCAGCGATCGAAGAGCTGCGGACGGTACGAGCAGCTTTCGAAAGCGAAATCTGCATGGCTCAGTACGATTTTACCAAGTCGATGGTTGCGCTCCATCGGTTTAAGAACTCGTTGCGACTGTGGAGTGACCACATTGATAGTGTGAGTGACTATCCACTCTATGACGAAAGCGATGACGACGAAGACTACCTGTTCTCGAGTTCCGTGTACTCCAATACCAACTCGATTGGGTCTTCAACGCTCCAAATTCAGCAGCAATTAGCGGCAGGAGCGATATCTAGCGACAGTTTATACTCGAGTGGTGACGGTGCTGTTCCCTCGACAATCGGCTCACTGCCACGTCGTCAATCAAGTTTTCGCCGTAGCCCGAAACTTGCCTCCGCATATGTTGCTGCTTCCGAGCAGGCCGTGGCTGCGGCTGCTGCGACTGCAACGACACCGACTGCCCCGGAAACACAAAAGTAAGTGGCCAACGTCAATATTTTGGGGGTGGAGATCGCCTGACGATTTCTTTCTTTTCCTTAGCGCGTTCTCCCGTTTGATCTCCCAGCGAGGTAGTCTTCTGAAGCGAGGATTATCGGTTGCAAGTTTGCAGTCGAAGATACAAGCCGCAACGACATCGCAGCCACCCACGACCCCACCAAATGCATTGGAGCATGCAATTTTGGGCAGTACGCCATCGGTCGTGAACGGCATTGGTATTCCCACCAGTACACTCACACCCAATGGGAATGGACTTGGCTCAGTCGGAACCAGCGGAACTAGTGGATTCAACACGACTAACACCCACACACTCGCCGCCGAGATGATGGCATCAGCAGTCGCCAAGCAAGAACGTGAAGATGGATACGCGCTACCTGTGTACCAATGGTCCAAACGCTTTTATCGTAGTCTTGTGGCCAAGTTCACGCTGTATTTCCACCGCTGGCTCGAATCATTCGAGAGTCGTGGAGATGCGTTATCGCCATATGATCTCACTCGCTTTATTCGAAGCCCTGTGGGAATCTCATACCTGCAACTCATCGACGTTTTGCTTGCAAAAGGATGTACGTACATGCTGATCATGTGAAGACATGAATTTTGTGAGATCTGATTCCCTGGTGTGTATGAGCAGCCCATAGAGTGGAAGACGGCACAGCGTCGGTTGTGCTCATCCTCGAGACGGACAAGCTCGACAACAAAGGAGCCAAGTTCTATACGAATGGATATTTCTGCCCAGGATACAGCCACAATGACCCAAAACCGACGACTGACTCGGCGAAAACGGTCAAGAAACTGGGATATGGGGCGAAAGCCGCTGGGACCCATCGAGCAACCTTGAGTAATCGGCCTGCACCATCTTCCGCAGCGTCCACTGCAGAGATGACGTTGTCACCGTCAACCAGTAGCTCCTCGAGCCAAAGCCATAGTCTTTTCAATCTGAATGTGGATCCGGAGGCCGAAGACGAAGACAATGGGGATTTCGCACCACTTTGGGGTTTGCGCGGTTGGCCAGCTGTCTTCTGTTATCCTCAGCAAGAGCCACCGCTGCAACACTGGCCCAATATCGTGAGTTTGATCATGGACAACCGCTACGCGCTCGAGGTCCAAGGCGGACGTGGACCCATCGTGCACACGGAGCGGCGACTGAAGACGAGTTATTACATTACGAGCATCGATCCAGCAGTGTTTCTTGTGCTCCTTCTCGAAGGCAGGCGACGACCAAGTGAAAAAACCACACAGGTGCGGAATTTGGATCTTTGCAGGACCACGAGTTCTTATTAATGGTGTGGCGATTGTAGGATTTTATGCAAACGATGACGGAGAACCTTCAACATATCGGCGTCTTTCAGCGTGGTGGCTCAGCCGTGGCGTCCAACAAAAGCTAAGTCGACGCATCTGTCAATAGTCAACATGGTGCTGAAAAGACAAGGATTTTAAATACTACTGTGCAAAGATCTACTGCTACAGGCTACGAGAACTACGACATGAAGGGAGCCAAGACCGCTCACCCATTTGGACCCACTACTTCTTCTACTTACGGAATTTGCTCAAGTCATGGGCTACAGAATGTAAACGGGCTTGAGTACAGCTGTCGAGAATTTGTCTTGTGTCACAGGGCATGTGATCATCGCTTCATCTTCGGCTGTGAGTTCTTGTATGGCTCGCTTGCTATACACATACCCATTTGGGAGTGCCACGGGCGGATTATGCTCATTCATCACGCTTTCTGTGACTCGGCACACAAGTCGAGAGTGTGGGTGGTGAGCGAACGGCAGGCTACTGCAGAGTTTGCCGCCCACTATGCTGCACGTCGGACACAAAGGCGGAGCCAATGTGTTCTCATTGTCGCTGGTTGCTGCAAGCTTGTCCTTACTTAATTGCTTGCTCTTGGCAGAAGAGCTATCACTCAGTGTGATGATCTTGGTCTTTTTGCTACGCTGCTGGGCGGTCTCAGACTCATTTTGACGCTTATTGTCGATGTGTTCACGTTGGGCTTCTGCGGACGCAGATAAGGCACTCTCACCAGCTTCAGAAGTTGCCTGATCATGTTCCGGGCAGCGGCGTTTACGTGACTCCAACGCCTCGCGATTACGTCGACACGTGCGAGTGTTTAAACTTGAGATACCAGCATGGAGGGTGATGCACAAGGCTGGTGGGTTGTGGATACCATACACGAGGCAAAATGTCTCCCGGAACGAAGTCATTAGCGTTTCCCATCGGTTGGCCGAGAAGAGTTTCGAGCAAGATTCAATGTCACAATTTTCCGGGGATTTGTAGGCCAAGGTCCCCATTGCTTCATGGATGTTTTCCATCATGTTCTTGCGCACAAGTTCATCTTCTTGTTGCAGCGAGATTGGGGACAAGTTAGCTTGAGCATAATGAACAGCTTCCAGTTTCTTGTCGGACCGAACGAGCTCAATAAACTCTTGCAGTCGAAGTTGGAACTCGAGTTGAGATCCCAAGCGACGAAGTCGAGATCCATTATCTGTGCACCAAGCAATAGCGGTGTTGACATTGTGAGCATGCAAGTCGTTCGAGATAGCATGGCATTGCAAATGCAAATCATGATCGACGACAAACTCGACACCTACACATTCACCATAGCGCAAAAACTTGACGTTAGTATGATTGTCATTTTCGACATTTTGCTTGCGTCGCCTCGCAGCGACTGTTCACAATCCTCACCTTTGGTTTCTTGAATGAGCTTCGAACTCTTGATATAACCATGTGACAGCAAGTAGTCCGCGATGAGCCGATCGTTTTCCATACTCTGCTGTTCATTCTTGTTGAACAGACTGGACACACCTGATCCACTCGACGAGGCTCCTACGCGAGCAACAGCATGAGCTGAGGCTGCCAGAGCATCACCTGCTTCACGGTATTTGTGAATATATTGGGCACGAAGGACACAGCTATTGACATCCTTTTGTTGTTCTGCGATAAACTGCTTGGTCTCTTGCTGCACATTGCGAATTTGATCGGTCAAACTTTCTAGTGCATCGATCGTTTCGTCGACACGAACGTGTTGAGCTGGTGGTTGATCTTCTTGGAATGCAAGTACCGCCTTTTGCATGGTCATAATTTCACGACTTACGTGTTTGTGAAAGAGCCGAAAACTCTTGTTGGCCTTTTCAAACGGAACCTTCAACAACGGATATAATAATTCCTCCATTTTCCCAATCTACACGACAAGCGATTCCATCATGAGTATTTCCATCGATTCACTTGAGTATCCCGCAGAATGAATCGATGGTTGTGCCGCCAACGCGTGCACTGAATACCCATGGATATTGAAGTTGCCGTCGGGTTGTGCACGCGTTCCGATGGCTCTACAAACGAAATCGATATGGTTCGAAAGCGTACCTTGTCGTAGAGATCTTAAGGACCTTGGTAGTGAGTCGTTTGTAGTGGAACGCGTGGAATAACGTGCAATGTAATCGCGAATCTGAGCGTCGGAGGCTTCTTCGCTCTGGACGGCAACCTTTTCTTTGATCTTGGGAAGAAGCCCGTCAGCTCACGTGAATTGCACACAAAAGAGCCAAATGAATTGCATCGTGCAATTAGATAAATTGACAGGACCCGTATACCAGACCCATGAGCCCGTATAGTTGACCCAACCTGGGTCATCAAGCCCGTATACCAAACCTGACATCTTCCACGGGTTTGGGTCAATAAAGGTACCATTGTCCGGATAACTATCCGGATACACGTCTGAATGTTGGTCGATAAAAGGCAACTTTTGACCCTTGACACGCATGATTTGTATCCGGATAATCAGATTTACCGGATAAAAAAGATGAGCAAGTCAATAGATCCCATTCTCGGAGGTCAGAAGATCTACGTTCACGTCGATACGATGGGTTTCTACGTGGCTTTGACAGTTGTGATGCAGCGAATGATCATCGACGCTTCTTATTTCTACGGTTTAAAGTCTCAAATGTTAGAAACGACCAGTCAACAAAGGAGAGGATACCCACAGACCTTGCGCATCGTACGCTTGCGGACTTGTCGGTTCTGCTGCAATTCGTCGTATTTTTGCTTTTCTTCGTACGACATGGCTTCATATTCTTGACGTTTCTTCTCCTTGAATTCGTTGAGACGACGTTCTTGTTCCTATAATGGAATATCCATGAGTTTCAAGAACCACCATTGCAGTACACAAGTCACATACACTAACGGTATTCGTGGACGTTGGACGCTCGGCAAGGATCTTGGTACGTTTCTTTTGGGCACTTGCCTTGAGCTGTAGGAACATTGGTTAGTACAAAGATCATTGTGAAGGGTCAGTACTAGCACTTACATCACGCGAGAGCTTCATGGTCGAGCCCACCGCATCAATGAGGTACGCCATAAGCGACACAGCAGCAGCAGCGTCAAGCTCTTTCGATCCATCACGTAGCTTGAAGCACATGCGCAGAAAACGACGCTCCGACTTGGGAAATCCCCTACAAAATCGGTCAGAACTGCTGTAACGACTGAAGCTACTATAGGGAGTACGCACGTAACAGGGAGCGTACTCAAGTCGGTAATGACAAAGAACTCAAGGAAGGGCTCAAGAGCTGTGACCCGCTTGATCAGCTGAGTCGTCAGCGCCGTCTTCGGCGTCTCAATGTTGTCTGACACAAGACAAAACGATTCCGGGATCTGGTTCGTGTCCTGGCGTTTTCCTACCGAGAGCTACATAATGATACCGGAGATAAGCTGTGAGTCAGGTTTATCAGCTACTAGTGAGCGCCTATTTCGTACCAACTCGGGGAATGCCTTAACCAGTGCGTTGTACTGCAACTTCTTGATTACACCAAACACAATCGGATCGAGGTCGGTGGCATTCAAACCGACATTGAACGTCTACAATGATGATCGCGACATCGAATCGTCAGTGACTCGCCACAGCTCGACGCTCTGACTGATGGATAACATACCAAGTAGTCCTTGGACGGGGTCACAAACTGCCACAGTCGCGCGAGCAAATCGTGGCGAGACGAGAGCACAAGATCGGCCACAAGACGCGAGCAGAAACGACGACCAGTGCAATAGTACTTGTAGTTGGTCGTGCTCTCCTCAAGCAGACCCACACGCGGTTCGGCAGAAGCTCCAGTGTACGCAAACTCCCTCACGAGCGATGGCTCACTGGCTTCAAGCCTATCGCACACAAATCCGTCCATTCAAAATATACACATCTCATAGCAAGCAAGGAAAACACAAACGGACCACGTGTCTGCGATTTTCTTGTTCTGCGATTTGCCAACAAAGTAATTGACCACGTACAGCATGGCAATCGCCATGCTTCCACCCTCGAGCAAATAGTCATGCTCAACTATTCACACCCCAGAAACACCAATAGTCAGAGTTGCATCAACGTCCATCACGCAAGAATCGCCGTGGTACCATTGGCTTCAGAGGGCATGTCCTCTGGTAGCGCAGCAGGATCTTCCGGTGGCGTGATCTCCTAACATCCACAAAACCAACGTCAGTTCCACAGGCCCACCTTGTTTTGAAGAGCTCAATCCTACCGGAGGCTCAACACCGTCAAATTCATCCGCGTCCTGAGCTGCATTGCATCGTACAAACATTCAAACGGCCCAAGGGAGTTAGTTTATGTGCGGATTATTTCGGCCTTCAGAGCCCCTCCAGTACCCGCAATTGCGAGGACGCATGACTCAGAGATTGGAATTATACGCACCCTTTACACTCTGCACAACCGCAAATGCCAGCAGCGCGTACGCAATCAACGCCGTGATCCGCATTTTTCGTCCCTCTCGCAGTTGCAATGCAGGACCCGTCAAGTGAGCCCCTCGTGTGTGTCACCTTTGCCTGAAATAAACCTTGATTATTTAAACCTAATGTATGTGGACCACGCAATGTAGCCATCTTCTAAATGCATCCGGATCCTGACCCGTTTCTAAATGGGATTGTGCGATACTCCTCGTATTAGAAGCGTCCGTGCAACGACAGACGGACTGGAGTTACGTACGCCAGTGTCGACCGTCTTATTTGCTCTTCAAAGAATCACCATGGCAAACAAGGATGGTGCGTCCAAATAGTGTTGACGTCCTCGCACCCTGAATCCTCATGCGGTTTTCTGATGGTCTAGACCAAAGCAGCGTCCACAGCGAGACAACAGGAGACGTCACACCTCGACGCATGCTGACAAAGCGACCTTCGACGTCGTCGCTCGTGAAAGACGCGCTCAAACCCAACCTCTCGGCAGTCGAAGCCACGTCACAACTCAAGGTTTTGTGTCGCAAGTTTGCAGCACTCACAGAAAAAGTCAAAGAGGAGACGCGAACACGAGAGGAAGCAGAGAAAGAAGTGAGGCGATTGAAAGCAATCGTCGAAGGTTTGTCGCTCCATGGTGTTGACGTTTACGAATTGTTTTTGACGTAATGTGCGTGCAGGCAACAAATCCCCTGTCGGAGCATCGTATCGAGCGGAAACACAATCGTACATCCGCGAGTTGAAAGAAGCACAGGAAGCTCTCAAACAGGAGCTACGAGACGAAAAGGAAAAGAACGCCAAACTCGTGAGCAAGGCCCTCGAGTTGGAGAACGAGAAACGTGAACTGCTCGTTGCTGCTATATCGCAGCCAAAGACACAAGAACCGTCGTGTTCGGACCAAACGTACCCATCAAAGCGAGGCGAATGGGGTAGAGAGCAAACGATCAAAATCCAAGAGACCTTGCAAACAACAATCGATGAGCTTCAAGATGAGCTCACAAGAAAGGAGGTAATCTCATGACGGCGGCACATTACACCAAAACAAATAACTGATGACTATCTCGTGGCAGGAGGAACTAGATTCGTATCGTGAGCGGCTCCAACGAGAGCGCACACGCGTCAAGACCCTTGAAGTTGAGCTGCAAGAACGCGAAGAAACCTCCCGTGAAGAGCATAATGTCCTGAAAGAGCTTGAATCCAGTATCCAAGAACAACGTGGGCAATTTGAAGCCATCGAAAAGGAAATGCAAGCTACTGAGCAACGGTTGGAGGAAGAAACAACGCTACGAAATGCATTAGAGCAACAGATTGAGACGCTCAATGACGTTAATGTGGCACTTGAGCAGCGCGCAAAAGCTCTCGTCCGACGGCTCGAGCTGAGTCAGTCACTAGTTGGCGAGATGGAAGAACTCAAACTCCAGGTTCGTGACGTCGAAGTGGACAAAGAAACTCTTGTGCGATCGGTACGTCACGACTCTGGATTCGTGGAGCAGAGATGGTCCTCATGTACGAACGAATAATTTGCACAGATCAAAGAGGTCAAGGATCAACATTTCCTACAAGAGACACAATGGAAAGCACAGCTTGAGCAGCAACGTAGTGAGAAACTTGTGCTGGCGGCTCAGATTTCCGACCTGCAAACCGAAATCACATCGTTGCGTGCGCAGAATTCACTGTTCTCGCAGTGGATGCTGGTACGTAATGAAAACATGGCGGTGGCTCAGCAACAACAGCAATCCCAACAAGATCCTTGTGAAAATGAAGATGGAGGCATGGACAGCGAACATCGTAGTTTTCGTGACCGCTTCGCTCGCCAGCCCCGCCGTCCATCCCATGATGTGGATCATTTCCCCAATTCGTCTCGTGCTCGAGTGCGGCCACTTGCAACGTCCGACTTGGACGACAATACGTATACTCAAACGACCGCCCGATGCCCGTTGTCTCCATCCAAGACACGAAGTATGACGACAGTCTCACAAATCAAGCAAGCATCGAATTGGATGGAAGTCAGTCGATGCACTTCAGTGTCGTCGTCCACGAGCAGTACTGACGAATGTGAGAAATGGGGACAGCGAGAGAAAACACAAACCAACTTTCGTCCGAGTACGACGGTGAGATCAACAGATCGGTCAACGTTACTTACCCGTACGAGTTCAGCTAATTGTCGGACCACAAGCAAACTCAGCGACCACGAGCGCCTGCGCGAACTTATGAGTCGTAATCGGGAACTTCAGAGCCGTCTGCAACAAGAAACTGTGGCAACACGTAATCTAGAGCAGGAGATTTCGCAGATCAGTTCTCAAAGAGGACAGACCAACTCGTTCATGCAATCCACATGAACCATCGTGTCATAAGGCCTGTGCATGTTAATGGAGCCAAAATTGTCAACGAAAAATGATTCGAAATGCTGCGGCGTCTACGCCTTCTGTTGTGCGCTCGGTTCTAACTTTGGACTGGAACATGCACGTATCGCTGCCTCCGCGTCTGTATGAACTTTCTGCACATACTCGATGTGGCGGTGAGCTTCTTTCTTGAGGTTGGCGTCAAGTTGCTCGCTGGCTTTCTGATGCATCTCGTCTAGGAAAATACGTTTCATCATCGCAACGATTTCCAAGTCACGTTTTCGTAGTGTTGCCACGCATTGTATGTCTTCCTCCAGGTGCGAGCACATCGATTCCACCTTTTCCGTCATCTCCTTACACACGGCAGCTACACCGAGCGACTCATAGCTGCTCGCTTCTTGTGTCAGCCTTTCGACTTCTGCATGTGTTTCTTCAATGCGATTCACCATGAACTTGACGCAGGGCAACTCGCTTGCAAAGAATCGTAAGGCACCTTCCAGTTGCTGCCTCAAACACACGATGTGCTTGTCAAGAAGCGATTGTGAATCACTGTGCACTTTTGAGATAGTCGTCAAAGCGGCTTCGAGTTTCGTAAACTGATCGTGAACTTGTAGGCGGCATTCTTTTTGTTGGCAAGCATGAAGAACTTGTTTGTGTTGCACCTCGAGCTGAGACCTTGCCATCGAAAATGCGTCCTCAATAGCTTTAGTTTCAGCTTTTAGTTGCTCTTGCTCGGATAGCACACCCTGTATCTTGTCATTGACAACTCGTAGTTTCGCTTCGAGCTCTTCTCGTTCTTGCTGGAGGGAGAGCAGTTCTGCTTCTCTAGTTTTGACTTTATCCATGACAGCGCAAATGTTCGAGTTCTTCTCTTCGTCCAGCTTGAAAAATTGACCCTTGACTTCTTCCACTTCGTTATCGTTAGCCTGCTGGCCTTCACAGTTGTCTTCGACGAATGCAAGAAATCCACCTATCGGCGCGGCCATTCCTGTGTCCTCTTGTGCGGAGTGCTCTTGAAGAAGTTGCATAACTTTTTCCAGACGAGATTGATACAGCATCATCGCATCACTACGAATGTCACGACGTTGGAATGAGTCACGAATCGTCTGTCCTTTCACTTCGCTATCTTTCATTGCAGCTGCCTTGAGCTGTGCTTCGATTTTGAATACCTCGCTCGACAACGCTGAATCGTGCGTGATCCCACTCAATGTCATACGATGCTTGACGACGCTTTTGCTGAGGTATGCAGCCGTCTGCTCCACTATCGCATCGACGCCCTTGCTCTCCTGGGTGTCGTTGTGCGCTGGAAGTTTGGTCATGATCGCTCGTAACGCCTCAACCACAGCTTCGGCAACACGTCGATTGGAGGGTACGCTCTTGTCATCGTGCACGACGGCGAGACAATTCGCCAGCAGCGTCATAAGATTCTCGTATACAATCTCTTGCTTCGGACGCACCGTCAAGATGTTGATGACTAAAAGTCGTAGGGCATCACTCTGGAGAAACTCCAAGATCGTGTCAGTGTGGATCATCAATCGGCTCCAGCCCATTAGACCAACAAGCGCGGCGTGAATGTCGGTGTGACTAGCGGCAATTTCAAGTCGTCGAGCCAATGGAAGTTGTGCTGTCTCGTGGTTGAGTTCCTGCGCACAATTGAAAGTGTCTGACAGAGGCACGTGAGAGATGCTACATTAGTACGTACCTGGTTTTCCTCAGTATTGGTGTTGTTGACTGTCCCAGTGGATGGCTTTTTCTTTTTCTTCTTGTTTTTCTTGGCATCATTATTGCCGCCTACCGAATGAGTCGGTGTCGGTGCTTTGGCTGATGGCGACGTCGTCGATGACCGACCATTCAACGCGCCAAAACTACACAACCACAACACCATAGGCAGTCATTTAGACCTCATTCGAAAGTGCAAGGCAAGGTGAAGACGAATACGAACGTACGGATTAGATGTCTTGATCGGATCGCTCGAGAGCATGAGGTGAATGCACTTGAGGGAAGATTGTCTTGCCGATATCTTTTCGACGTTTCCGTTGCAGTTCAACTCATATACACTAATATGTCTTTCATAGTAATTGCCTCGTTTTATGTACATTGCATTTTGTGACATCAATTTGCTCATTTTTCCAACTGCGTATATTGTCTCAATATGCTATTGTGAGGTTTCCACAGGGGCCAACGACATATGGAGCTCTTCTTACTGCTTCATCATTTCCCAAGTC
>JAADWU010000100.1:0-19860 GCA_023336255.1 Pythium graminicola
ATCGTTCGCGCTGTTAGTGCTCACGACAACACCCATAAGGTTGACAAGATCTCCTTCAATGACCCGCACAGTATCACCCTTGGTCAGATCCACCTTGTTCTTCCAATCGTCTGCTTCGACGCTGGCCATAACTTCATCGCCGCCGTTTTCGTCATCACCCACGACCGATGAAAACTTGTTGATTTCGTCCAGACTTGGATTCACCTCCTCAGTTTGGAGCATTGTGAGAATGTTCACCTCCTTGATAAGGAAACCATCCTTGTAGAAATCGTTTTCAAACGAGTCCATCATGTCACCAGTAACAGGATGTCGACGGCGCGTATCAACATGATGTACAAGAGACGCGTTGAATAACTTCTGTGGCGGACGCTGTCCCTTCTTGTACTTTGGCTGTTCACCACCTGCTAGTACAGTTGGATCCAAACGCGGAATCATTTTCACGATAGCCTGAGGTCACGATGTCATGTCAGTACCCCAAGTGTTTTGCCTATGATAATACCACACTTACCCGTGAACCGTTATCGAGGATCTCAAGCACTTTGCAAAGATCACCCTTGTAGAGTCCTGCACGCTTCATACGCGCCCATGTGCCTGGCACCACCGGTTTTCGCTTCTTTTTCACGTTTAACACCGACGTCATCTCGTGCACAGGCACAAGTTTCATCGAGTACTGCATGATATCACGAAGACCATTGACGGCTTCTCGGGCGTGGGGCTCACGTTCGGCTTCCACATAGATAAAGCCTTTGGAACTAGAAGCAATCACGGATTTGATGTGAAGGGGTTCGCCACGGTTCGAAAATTCGAGAAACTTGTTCATGAGCGCAACCACCAAGTGCTGCTCGCGGCCAGGCTATCAACACGCAAGCGAGTGAGATTTACATCATATCCACCCATTTATCATCACCAACGCACCTTGCACTTGAATACCCACATGCGTGGATCTTGAATTGACGGGAGCAGCGATTGTTGTGCCACTTCGCTTTGAATTTCCCCACCTTCTTCATCATCGTCAAAATGACGACGGCTTTGTTGGTGACGTTTTTTAATCTGATTGACAATATCTTCCGCACTTTCATCATCTTCAAATCGTGAGCGGTTTTGTGGTTCATATCGATACGAACTCTCGGCTTCTTCGGCCATGGCGCGTTCCGACCGATAGAAATCACCATCATCATCATCCTCCTCTTCTTCTTCATCTTCATCCACATCGGCTTCTTCTTCAATAAACTTGTTGACCGCACGGCGTTTTTTCTTGGGCTTGGGTTTTGTATCACTTTTACGTTTTTTTGGTGCACTCGTTTCTTCTTCGTCGTCGTCCATATCCTCCTCTTCCTCCTCCTCAGGGACTTCATCCTCCGAGACGTCTTCGTCCTCTGATAGATTACGATCCAGTTCCTCTTCACTCGACGACATGGTCACCAATGTCCTCTCGTTTCCCTGTGGAGCCACCTTTCACACTGCCTCCCTCCCCCTTTGGGGGTTGTTCCGTATTTTATTTCTCTATACGGGACACATGTGGGACAAGGTTAGAATGATGGTGATGGTACCATGTACCAGAATCCGCGGGATTTTGCCCATCGTGTGTGGAAGACGCAAGTCAGTTGACCTGCGAACACACGGGGGGAACAAGCAGCTCGGCGACGGGACAGCCCGTGAGACGACGGTTGTTGACCTTCTGTAGCGAGAAACGTTTGGTCCTACAGTATCTTTCATGGCGTCGGCCGACAGCACAGAACCGAATGAACAAAATCATCAAGATGCACAAGAGTGCACGATGGCAGATGTTATTGTCATGCAACCGTACGTGCTCGCCCGTATCGTTACGTTCATGGGCACACGTGAAGTCAGTAAACTCTGTACGTACTGGATGGGATGAAATGGAGGAGAATGCGTTTGTGACTGAATGGGTGCTCATGATTGCAGTCAGTGTGAATCGACGATGGGCACGGGAAATGATGAAACCGGCTGTGTGGGAAATTCTTGCTGGCATGCCATATCAACCACTACTTGGGAATTGCTTTCGTCGTGCGGCATCCTATTGTTATCGTGAAGTGGATGTTCCATCTCCGTACGTTTGATGGGAACGGATGGTATTTATTGTTCAATGGCTGATTTCAAGTGGTGTGCAGAAATGTCAATCGCCGTGGGTCTCCACCGGTCATACGAGCGTGCTTGTTGAGTGATCGTACGTCGATGCGCGAATATGTTCAAGATCTTCGTCAATTGTCAAGCGAAAGTAAATGGTTTGAGTCAAAGCCATCAGTGTTTTCCACCAATGAGGTCGGTTCTAAGGTGAAGGAACTCCTGGATGATTTTGATCGTGCCAAGGCTGGTGTCTTCGACAACGTGAAAGTGCTCACATCCGATCGTTTTGGTTCCTCGGAAGATCCCACGGTACGTACGAAAGTGAATCCGTTTTGTTGATGGTGGCTAACGTTTCTCGGGCTGTAGATCTTTAGTGGATCGCTACAAGATGGTCGAGCTGCCTTTTATTTATGGTCTCTCACAAATCGTTCCCTGCGTTCTTCGATGACGCAGAGTTCAGCGTCATGTTACCACTCGTGCAACGACGCACTTGCAGTTGGTTGCATTGATGGTACCGTGAAGATCTGGGATTTCAATCAAATCGAACGCCACAATTTTGGTGGAAGAACTCGCGAAAATGTGCCACCAACGGCATCAATTTCCCACCGCTCTACACTTGGGTTAATGCCTTTCCTACGCACACGCTCAAAGGACAAAGTCATGAACGTGTATTTGGATCATAACGATGGAACGCTGCTTCATATGGCTACATCGACTGAAAAAGGAGAAGCGAATGTCTGGGACGTACTCAAGGGTGAAATTATCATGACAATTGATGCCCCCAAGATCCATCGGTCGGCACTCCCTCGAGCCAACCGCGAAGCCAATCCTCAGATCACCAGTCTCATGTTGTTCCGGAACACGCTTGTGTGCGGAACGTCAAGTGGCTTTATTCGAGTATTTGACCTTCGCAGCGGTCGCCTGACGCATCGTCTCGCAGGGCATCCCGGTAATTTTTTCTTGCGACGAGGTCCTATACCTTGTTGGGTATGGTACTAATGCTATTCGGCTTATGTAGATGCTGTGGTCAAGACAGATACAAAAGGGCGTGTCTTGTGGTCGGCAGGAAAGGAAGGGACAGTTCGATGGTGGGGCGGCAAGACTGCTAAGGTGCTCACCAAGTCTGCACTCTGCGAAGGCGATATCTCGGCCCTCGAGATGGATGAGACAGTTGTAGTCGCTGGCTACGGCAAGCAGGGCATGGAGGCATGGGATGTGCGCACGCAGCAATCTCTCTGCACCTTTAGCAGCTCCGAGCATGGTGGCATTAAATCAGTCCAATTCGATAGCCGCAAGCTCGTGACGGTGTCACACTCGGGCAAGGTATGCAATTTTCCATTATCCCGATTTCTTTTGTTATCCGAACTCAACACTTCTGTCCTATGCAGGCTGCGCTTTGGCGATGGTACAGCCCTACTCCTTTGAAGTGGTTCACTCCTCCCGCCACTTCGTCATTGTTCGTGTCGGCGCAGTTCACGAACAATGACTTGCTTCTCGGTACGGACTGCGGAGAACTAGTGGATTACAATAGATTCTCGGTGATGTAGAACAAGGCAAGCTGCTCGCAATGTCGAAATGAAGACCAGCGTGACGTGATGATTGAAGACAAAGTGTCATCATTCTCGTGCTTTAGTTACGGGACTGCAAACCTTTTGGTGGCACTTTTACGTACACGAGCTTGTCTTTCATCGTCGGGTTCTTGGGACTTTGTTTCACTGTCAGGATCTCTTGAGCCGAAGGAACTGGAGCGATGCTGCCGGCCGAGTCTGTCGGGACATATCGCGGGTTGAAGTCGTAGCGAGATTGGCCACTAGAAACATCTAGCGACCGAACGATCACGCCAGTCTCCGTCTGGAACAGAATCGACGGATCTTGATTTTGCGGCTGCAGCACCGTTTTCTTGCTATGTGCAACGCCCATTTGCATAGAAGCATTATGGGTAATCACATTTGTAGGTGACTCTAAATATACTGGAGAAAAGAAAAGGATAAAAAGAAAGAAGGGGGGAGTTGTATATGTTAGAAGTCGTCGTCATTAAATAGTGTGCCAGTAAACGAAGGGAAGCCCACGAAGATGACGTCGCGGCCATCCCGAAGCGTCCTTATCTGGACTGGATAAACGTCTGCTTGATATCTGGGGCCCACAGAGCAGCTTCCGTCTTTAAGTGAGAATGGCCAGTGGTGGCGTGGGCACGATACACAAAGGGATTTGTCAATCTCTTCAATATCACCGAGATGGAGCTCACCGCGTTGATGTGGGCACACATTGTTAATTGCATAGAGTCGTCCAAAGTGCTTGAAGATGGCAATCGTTTTACCATTGACGGTCGTCTTGGTTCCTAGTGAGTGATCGCTCCAGTGTTAGACAATGTCTCTTGGCATCATTCCCACGAGCAACAACTTACCGACGGTGGTATGCTTGGAGCCTGGTTTGATACGCTTCTTGCCGTCAACAGAGAACTCAAACTGTGTACGGTGTTCGCTCGCTTCCAGTACATCTACACGCCTCATCCGCCATCAGATCCGCATTTCCTCCCAGTGCTACAGCCGCATCATGTACCATCGGGGTTCACGTCCGAGTTGAACCACAGCAAATTGGGATCGTCGGCTGGCGATGGATCGGGTTCATAGCGCAAATTACTCCACGGGTCAAGGTAGACTGCGTTCATCACGACGTGTGGGCAAAGGATAGAAGAAGACAAGTCAAGCGCCGTCGCGACGAGCGCCGTCTCGCGAAAGAGGCTGGATGTTGAGGTTCGACCTGGAATAAAAGTTGATCAAAAATGGGCGGATCATGAAACAACGCGGGCCCTTTGAATTTGAAAATTTTGACCTGTGAAACAAGATTTTTACAATTTGGTGAATACGTAATTACGACTGTACTTTTTACGAGATGGTGGGGCTGTTTGTTTGGTGGGGCCATCCTAAATCTTCGGTCGATCAAAAGAGAGGGGGAATATATGAGTCGATACGGTGACGACGGTTTCCGTGGACGCGGCCGGGATCGTAGTCGTGATCGTGGGTATGGTGGAGGATACGGAGGTGGTCGTGGAGGCGGATTCCGTGGTGGTGATCGTGATCGCATGCGTCGGGGCGAGCAAACAGGTGGTGGTGCCGAGCATCTTGCACGAATTCATGGCACAGAAGAAGACCGTGTGAATTGTCCGTTCTACTTTAAGATTGGCGCGTGTCGTCATGGTGATCGTTGCTCGCGTTTGCACAACAAGCCAGTGTTTAGTCAGACAATTCTGATTAGCCACATGTATCAAAACCCCCTTTCGGCGATCATTGCCGCCAATGGGGATCCAACAGCACTTGATCAAAAACAAGCCGAAGAAGACTTCGAAGATTTTTATGAAGAAGTCTTTGAAGAACTGTGTAAGTTTGGCAAGGTCGAAGAACTCAACATTTGTGACAACCTTGGCGATCACTTGGTAGGCAATGTATATGCCAAGTACGAAGACGAAGAAGACGCCGCGGCGGCTCAAAAGGCGTTATATGGACGTTTCTATGCCGGACGTCCGCTTATTTGCGAGTTTTCCCCAGTGACAGACTTTCGTGAAGCAAGATGCCGTCAGTTTGATGAAGGCACGTGCAACCGTGGCGGATATTGCAACTTTATGCACATTCGAACTGTGTCGCGGCAAATGGAACGCGAACTTCAGAGCCTGTACAATCGCGGTCGTCGATCTTCCAAGGGACGTAGTCGTAGTCGCAGCCGCAGTCGTAGCAAGAGTCGACGTTCGAGATCACGTAGTGGATCGCGTGATCGGAAGCGTAGGAGCCGTAGCCGCTCGAAGAGTCGTCGTAGCGCATCGCCTCCACGACCGAAGGACGCTACGGGTGCGAAAGAATAGATACGTCTCTTGGTTCTTACCACTGGCGTTCGTTCGTTCCCATGCTCCTGCAGATACAGGTTCCATTTCATGCATATTCTCAATATGACTTCCTGGTAGTCTTCGTCCGCGCACTAATCGGATTGGCGCCAACTCTTTCCTTTCAAGTTGGTCACCACTTCAACCCTCCGCAATGATTGTCCATCGTCCCGTACTCAGTGCCTGTGGTCACCTCGTCCATGGCGTTGTGGTTGTGGAGACCAGAGACGATGGAGTTCGACGTACGCATCCCGTGGCATCGGCATGGGTGCGTGTGGTGGCGGACGGCCACGTCGTGGCGACAACCAAGACAAATCGGTACGGAACCTACAGCGTTGTGGTGGGTTCGTGCAAGAAAACCATGATGAATCACATGCACATGCAAGTAGAGAAAGTGGGATCGTGTGAAAAGACGAATGCTACGCGCATTCTCCCGTTTCATACCACCTCGTATTCGTCTTTGATTTGGCGACAGGATATCAAAGTGCAACTTCATGAACGAACGAGTGTGTGCGAAATGAGTGTGCCTCAAGAAGTATCAATGACCAATATGTTTACGTTTGATCAAGATATGGCGAAGCTCGTGAGCAAAGCAAGTATACTTGTCAGCTTGATGTGGGGGTTCGTGTTGCTCTGGGCTATTGCAAAGTGGACAACCGTGAATCAGCCTCGGCGGGTCAACTTCATTTCTGACCACGAATGCAACCAGTTACAAGCCCACTCGATCAGGGTGGAAGCCGAGTCTACTGTGACCGAGGAGAAGAGCATCTGTGCGAGTAGCTTCAAGCGAGTGAAACGTCCCATTGGTTGTGTCCCTCTACACAACGCAAAGCGCACCAGGCGCCGTGGCCGACGAGTCGTGCGGATCCTAGACGATGATTCTTTTGAAGACATTTAATCGAAAAGAAAAATACAGATTGCGATTCACGTTTGAATATACCGCTTCTCTAGAAATCATCAAAAAACGATTCCTGTAGATGCTGCTTCCGCTTGCGGTCGTCCTTGAGCTCGTTGCTGCGTTGTTTCCGGGAGGCTGACTTCTTATCAAACACATCACGCTACAAAACACAATATGGATGTTGGTACACTCCCATACACACCGTCAAATAGGAACACGCACGCGATCGTTCGCACGATCTTCCAGCGTCTCAGGCAAATCGAGGAGATGCCGGAGAGCATTGTTGTACTTGATATGCTCTTGAAGACCCGTGCGCAAGAAACCTTTCATAGCTTCAAACTGGAGAACAGATTTCCACGAGCTCACATCGAACTGGTCGTGTTTAACGGTAAATGAAACCTGTGGCGACTCGCCATTCTGAAACATGCACACACGCACAATGTAAGTCAAAGCGTCCATTCAATAAAGCAGAATATGAAGATTCTTACCTCGAGTGTTGCGTGAATATCACGAAACACGGAACGCTGGACCTTGCGATCCTTTTTGCTGTTCTTCTTACTGCTATCTTTGCTCATCACACGAAACTTTTCCATGATCTCGACATCACACGGCAGCGTAACACCACATTTCTGGGTACTTTCAAACAGCAGCGCGACATTTTCACCAGCAGCTGATCGCACATCAACATCCGAATGATCTAACAAAACCAAAAACTGAGGCAGATGGCTATTCCCAACCACAAAAACATTAGGGTGGAGCATCCCCAGCCGTAATTTCATTGAGGTACATACCTGTCAATAAACTCGTCGGTCGCCAAGTGATCGTCAGGAAAGCTCGACGCAATAACACCCCATGCAGCCAACGCACTTGCACAAATTGGACCTGCAATCTTCAAGTCAAAGTACTTGTCCAGCAACGACAAGAGTTCGTCCGCATTCTCTTCTTCAACCGCGCACACAAAGAAAATCATCGCAAGCGATCGCAGAGCCTATTGAAAGCATCTCATGCGTAAGAGAACGAACAGTACATACACTCAACGTGGTGGACCTACCGTCGCCTTCACCTTGGGATTCCGCGCTGCTTTCGCAAGTGGCTCGAGCACGTTCTTTGAGCGTTGAAAGAATCTCTCATCATCTGCCCCGAAAATGAGGCTCATGACCGCCAAGATATTCGCCCCAAGAATGGCTTCGTCTTCGGAGGGTCTGCGGAGACACGAAAGCACATTGCTTATAAATCTACAGGCAAAAACATTAGCTCTGAATCAGATATGGATCGTTTTCAGTCAAAAACGAACGTGTCGGTGATGTCTTCGACAGGGAGATACTGAAGCAAATACTTGTGTAACTTTTGCAAAGCCGCCACACGTGTTGTTGTCCTGAAATTCATCCGTTCCGTCATGGATACAGTCACAGATCCCTTCCAAAGGCGTCCAATCGTCCTACCTCTTTTCCGTGAGCTCTTCAATTGCTTCTTCAATCGACTCGTCATCACCTTCACCCTTGGTGAAAGAATCATAAAAGTCGGCATCTTCCGACGCAAACGTGCGTCCAGTCTCAACCGACGCCAACGACACTGCATCGTCGTCATCCGATTCATCCTGGCGCATGCGCCGTCCTACATCGAAATGGTCAAATTCAGTTCCCTACCAAGAGCCATAGAGACTGCACTCGCCTACCTCCTCCGCGCTTCTTCGCCATGATGTTCGTCGATGTGTGAATGCGATGTGCTTGTGCGGTATGGAGACGGCAACTTCGACTTATGCAGAGCTCCTCGAGAGAATCTTGTCTTTGTGGCGTCTCTGTATTCCGTTGGTGAGTCTTTTGTCTCAGAGACAAAGACCAAATCATTTATGACCAATGGGAAGAAGAGAAGTTTTAGATTTACATCCAATCAAGAAAATGAGAAACCCAGGGGAGAAATTTACCCATGTTTCAAAAGTCGTCACATTACAAATTGTGTCCATGCCACAATTCGTACACAATTTGGTGTGGTACAGCAGCGATTTAGCCAATCACTTGACACTATCACGGTAATTCAACCCATTGAGATAAGAACATACACAATTGGTCAAAACCAGTCTTGACTTCACATGATTCGTCGAAATACGTTAGATCCCCATTTTTGAGATCGATCAATCTCGAAGGAAACGCACAGTAAGCAGTGGTATGGCAATGCGGTGTTGGTGGGTTTCCCCTATCTCCGCCTCTCTGATCTCCTCTTGTTATCTGTAGGTTACGTCGAGGTTACACGTGAGCAATGAGCCCAACCAAGCAAGTGACGGTGGGCGACGTCAATGCAACGGCCGACGATGTCCGCAATCGGGTCACGGTGACGGACAATGCGATGGAAGTGGATCAAACGGGTCCCCAAATCGATGAGAGTTTGTATAGTCGTCAACTCTATGTCATGGGACACGAAGCGCAATTGCGCATGGGTGCGTCCAATGTGCTGATCATTGGTCTGAATGGACTGGGGGTGGAAATTGCCAAGAACATTATTCTTGCTGGTGTCAAGAGTGTGACACTTCACGACGACACCAAGACCTCGTATCTTGACTTGGCATCGCAATTTTACTTGACAGAACATGACATTGGGCATCCACGCGCAGAGCGTTCGGTTCAAAAATTGGCCGAGTTGAACCCGTATGTCCCCGTTCATACCCATGCAGGAGAAATCACGGAAGAGTTTTTAAAGGGCTTTCGGGTACGTGATATGACACGTGTATGATGGTATTCTTCTTCACTAACGTCGGTATTGAATAGGTTGTTGTGCTCGTGAACTCATCGTATAGCGAAGCGTTGCGTATTGACAAGATTTGCCACGAACATTCGATTGGGTTCATCAAGACGGATGCACACGGTGTGTTTGGTTCCGTCTTTTGCGACTTTGGATCCGAGTTTGTGGTCTCGGATCGTGATGGAGAGCAGCCAATTACGTGTATGGTCTCATCCGTGTCGAACACGATTCCTCCGCTTGTGACGGTGCAAGATGAAGCTCGTCACCAACTGGAAACCGGTGATTACGTGACTTTCCGCGAGATCACTGGATTCCCATTCCTCAATGAATGTGAAGCTCGCCCAGTGACGGTGACAGGACCCTTCACGTTCACGATCGACATCAAGGATGAAGAGGATAAGCAAAAGTTCCTCGCTGGTCAATCGTCGTCGGGCGGTTATGTCACACAAGTCAAGCAGCCTTTGACGGTGAAGTTCAAGCCGTTTAACGAGGCGATTGCCTCCCCTGGCGAGTTCTTGGTCAGCGATTTTGCTAAGTGGAACCGACCAGGACTTCTCCATGTTGCTTTCCAGGCGTTAGATGCATTTGTGACGAAGAACAATGGACAGTTCCCAAAACCTGGATCCAGTGCTGATGCCGAGGCCGTTTACAACCTAGCAGTTGAGATCAACAAGACTGCGGCTTCAAAGAACGAATTCAGCTTTGAAGACCTTGAAAGCGACGATTCCAAGAACGTGATTAAGGCGTTGGCTTCTGGCGCCTCAGGTGTGATCTCTCCTATGGCAGCCTTCTTGGGAGGTATTATCGGTCAAGAGGCGTTGAAGGCGTGCAGTGGTAAATTCACTCCGATTCAGCAGTTCTTTTACTTCGATGCCGTGGAGTGTCTCCCTGAAGCCATTACTTCCGGCAGTGCGACCGAGTTTGAACCTGTTGGTGATCGTTATGATGGACAAGTTGTTGTGTTTGGTCGTTCTCTTCAGGCTCAACTGAAGAAGCTGAACATGTTCCTCGTCGGCGCTGGTGCGATTGGCTGTGAAATGCTCAAGAACTGGGCTATGATGGGTGTATCGTGTGGTGAAGGTGTCATCCATATTACTGACATGGACACCATCGAAAAATCGAACTTGAATCGTCAGTTCCTTTTCCGCTCAAAGGACGTTCAGCAAGCAAAATCTTCTGTAGCAGGTCGTGCTATCAAGGACATGAACCCAGACGTCAATGTGACATCCTACGTTTCTCGAGTTGGGGCGGAGACAGAAGGCCAGTTTAACGACGACTTTTTTGAGTCGTTGTCTATTGTGTGCACGGCTCTCGACAATGTTGAAGCACGCCTCTACATGGATCAACGTTGTCTGTTCTACGGATTGCCGATGCTTGAGTCGGGAACTTTGGGAACAAAGGGCAACACGCAGATTGTTGTTCCTCACAAGACCGAAAATTACGGAGCCTCGCGCGATCCACCGGAGAAGAGCATTCCTATTTGCACATTGAAGAACTTCCCGAATGCGATCGAGCACACTCTTCAGTGGGCTCGGGACTGGTTTGAGGGTGAATTCTTTCAGGCACCATCCGATGCGAACCAGTACCTTGCTGGCGGAAACTTCTTGAAGCAGCTCAATGAGCAGCAGAACACCAAGTTGGAGACTTTGGAGCGATTGAAGCAATCCCTCGTTGATGCTCGACCGCAGTCGTTTGATGAATGTGTTTCCTGGGCTCGTTTCAAGTTCGAAGACTTGTTCAGCAATCAAATCAAGCAACTTCTTTACAACTTCCCACTAGATCAGGTGAGTTGCATGCACATTCTATGGAACCTTAAATTCAAGTTGACTTGTCGTCTTGTACTTAGGTGACTACGTCGGGCGCGCCGTTTTGGTCAGGACCGAAGCGACCGCCAACACCTGTCCAGTTTTCTTCGAGTGATCCAGTCCATCTCGATTTCATCGTTGCCGTTGCAAACGCGCGTGCAAAGGTGTACGGTATCAACGGCAACCTCGATCGTGCCTACATTGAAAAAGTATTGGCCAGCATTGCCGTTCCAGAGTTCGTCCCTCGTGATGGTGTAAAGATTGCCGCTTCGGAGGCTGAAATGAAGGAGGATACACCCCGCATGAACACGGATGAACAGTGCGACTTCATTCTCGGCCAGCTTCCATCTGCCGACAGTGTTGGTGGCTACCGCATGGAGCCGATCGAGTTTGACAAGGACGATGACTCACACATGGAGGTGATTGTCGCGACGTCCAACTTGCGGGCTCGCAATTACAAGATCCCGGAAGCGGACATGCACCGTTCCCGTTTCATCGCTGGCAAGATCATTCCTGCCATCGCCACGACGACAGCACTCGTGACAGGTCTTGTGTGCTTTGAGTTTGTCAAGGTTATTCAGGGCAAGCCTTTGGACAACTACAAGAACGGTTTTGTCAACCTTGCACTCCCGTTGTTCACGTTTTCCGAACCAATCCCTCCGAAGACAGTCAAGACCAAGTTGAAGGGTGAAGAGTACAAGTGGACTGCATGGGATCGTATCGATGTCGATATTGGCAACGTCACGTTGCGTGAGTTCTTGGATCACTTTAGCAACGAGTACGAGTGCGAGATCTCAATGCTTTCGTATGGCGCAACGATCTTGTATGCGATGTACTCGCAGAAGTCTCGTTCGAAGGAACGTATGGCCATGAAGATGTCGCAACTGGTCGAGACTGTGACAAAGAAACCGGTGGATCCCAATCTCAAGTACCTTATTCTCGAAATCTGTGCAACGGATGCTGACGATGAAGACATTGAGTTGCCGTACATTCGCTTTCACTACCGCAAGTGATCACGCATGTTACCTCATGAGCTGAAGAGCCCAGCATCACCATTTCTCACTTCAACTTCATAAATCTCATAAAAAGAGCCACGTAAACGCAAAATTTCCACCTATATTTCCTCGAACATGAAAACCGGTTTGTACCGGTTATCTTCGGTTTGATCAATATGTTGATCAAGAATCCAAGATCGATATCGTTCGGGACGGCAACAATGGCGTTGAACATTGAGTACCTCAACCAATCCAAGCGCGTCAAAGTGTCGCCTGGCATGACCATGGTACGCTCTGTCCATCCTCTTATCGGATTCCCCTCTTTATGATAATTCGTTTGCCCCATTTCCCGTCGCTGTATGTGCTCTACATATCTAGTTTCAAGTGGTCGATACTTCTCGCAATCTCTTTGGTCTCGACGCCTCGGCGTCATTGGAGCTACTACATCGTAGTCGTCCCGTTGACTTGTCGATTCCGTTTCGTCTCACTGGTATTTCCAACAATGCAACGCTCGAGCTTCGTGTCGCGACGAATGCAGGGGCGGCTGCTGTGCAACAAGTGCGTGTTGCCGTGCAATTGTTCGACGGGAAGCGCGTACAAGAAGCCTTTGGAAGTGATGCGACGCTAGAACATATTCTCTCAACGTTCAAGCAAGTTCCAGTGACAGCTGGACAAGAGGTGAGGAGTAAGAGGCTTCTAGAGTGACCGGTGGCACTGATATGATATGATTCTGGACAGTTTTCGCTCACGTACATGCAGCGGGAGATCACTTACGACGCGTTAGGAACGACAACATTGCAGGGTCAGTGGTGACTTGGATGGGTATTCGTGGAGACCGCATCTGACGCTGTTTGTAACCTCTAGAGTTGGGAATTGTGAGTGGTTCGGCCATGTTCCGAATGGTTCGTGTGGCATCGTCAACTCGATCGGATCCTCAGGCCCCTGCGCCTGTTGTGCGAGCGTCACCCACAGTCGTTGCTTCAGTCCGCACACAACCAGTGGCACCAGCGACAACGCGGACGTGGAGTGAAGAGGAAGAGAAGCGGAGTGTACCCCCCGCACCAACTGTTGTTCCGACTTCTGTGATTCCTTCTCCCCCAGCACCGCAGCTTTCTAGTACCGATACCGATGCTGCCATGCCTCTTGCTACCCCATCACAATTGAGTTCGTACGATGCATTGCAGCTGCTCCGGGATAGTTGCTTCGATACGGTCTCACGGACGGCCATTATCACGCTGATGAAGATCGTCACCAACATTCTCTCGTATCCGGGTACGTGCTGGCTCTGCTATAATCATCCGCAATGCAGAGATTCCTAGGTTATGTGGTGTATAGACAATGAAAAAATGCGGTCCGTACGTGTCTCAAATGCTGCCTTTGATCGGAATGTCGGACGACACAAGGGCGGGATCGAATTTTTACAATCAGTGGGCTTCACGATTGATGAACACACTCAAACGCTAACAATCACCTCGGCCGAACAAGCAAAACCAGCTCTGGAAAACGGACTCCAAGTGCTGAATGCCGAAGCAGATGATCTTAAGATTGCTCCTGGGGAGCGCCCCCAACTGATCGTCCCTGTCAAGCCCGACGAAAATTTCGATGCTTTCAAACCAATCATTACTCGTCTGCAAGCCCAACCTCGTGGTCCTAGTGCGACCGAGGTGTTGGTTGACAACCTGAAGACCAAGCAAGAAGAACTGCTTCAAAGCATAGAGAAACCTCAGCGGAACACAACCGTTGTCTTCCCAGGGCAGCAACCTACTGCGTCAACAATTGGCCAGACAGACGTTGTGATGACTGAGACCGACGGTCCAAGTGATAGCTCCTTGGTCATTGCCAGCATGAAAGCCAGACGAGCCGAGATGGAGAAAGCACAGGTCGGTATTACCTTCACGTATGCAACTTCGTTGAGTGCTGATGAGTTGTTTCTTGCTAGAATTTCCGAACGCAAGCAATGCGAGAACTCGATGAGCTTAAGCGGAAGAAAGTATTTCAACAGGCACTCATTCGCATCCAGTTCCCAGATCGAGGTGAGTTCAGTTACTCGAAATCATACAAGTGAGGGGCGATTCTCATCTGTGGTATTTGGTTAGTTGTTCTCCAAGCCGCGTTCCATCCCATGGAAACAATTGCCGATGTCATCACTCACGTTCGCGAGTGTCTGGACATCCGCATTACCGAATTCGTATCATTCTACCTATACGTGAGCCCACCACTCCAAAAGCTCGCACCCGAGAAGACGCTGTCCGACCTCGGTCTCGTGCCTGCAGCGCACACGTATCTATCGTGGATAGAAGGACCGAGTGCTCCTGGCATGGATCTCAAAGGCTGGTACCTTCGCCAATACCTAGTACGTCGTTTCTTCTCTCTACAAAGCAAACCTGACACTGACAGACCGTTCATGATAACAGTTGACACCGGATGCTCCCGATTCCAAGAGCGTGGACGGTCAAGGATCAATTGCTTACCCCAACTCCATCCCTCTCGGTAGGTTCTTTTATGACGATGATGATCTATGTATACTAACATGAAGCATGTACAGACGAAGCTGCGGCTGCAAAAGCACAAGAAGCGAGGAACGCAGCGTCCGAAGCTGCACAAAAACGAGCAGCCTCCAGCGAAACCAAGGGAAAAGCAGGAAAGAAACCCTCATGGCTGAAGTTGTAGTGATCAGGATTGGAAACACAATCAAGAATTATTTCCAATTTTGATTTCAATTCTAAGGCGCCAGTTTCGACAGCATGTACACGCTTGTTGCTTTGCTCACTCGTGAGAATCGTTGTCTACTGGCACTTCGACCACATCCTTTGGCTCGGGCTTCAAACTCCCGGATGGTCGGGTCACAACTTTGAGTCGAACGCCATTCTCTGAGACTGGACCATTCTCTTCTTCGGTGCTAACGGTTGACGCACTGTCCTCCGCCTTGGCGCTGACTGCTTCAACAGGTCGATTTGCAATGTTCGCTTTGATACGTGCATCCATGAGTTGGCGTCGTCGTAAAAAGTCAAAGCCCTTCTCCGCATTACGGGACAAGAACACACGGGTGGATTTTGCCCACGCTAATTCACGAGGAACTGGACCCGTACGACCAATCGTTCGGGCATTGGTGGTCGTGGCACTCAACCGTTTTGCGGTCTCTTTTTCATCCTTGCGCACACTCGCCTTCTCATGCACCATTGCCCGCTTCATTTTCTTGGCCAGTTCTTTTTTTGTGAGTTTCTTGGCTGTTTGTTGACCATTGCCACCAAAATTGAGTTTTTCTGGTGCCATGGTACCTCGACAATTCTTGGCTTTGCAATAGCAACGCCACTCAAGGGCTTGACTCGTGTGGAATTGGTAATCATACGACAACTCTTCCCCAGCAGCAATATCTTTGATCGCAGTAATTGCGATTCGATTCACACCTCGCACATTCCACTTGAGCAATCGGCAGTTGGGATCACACGAGTGGTTGATAAACCGCGAGACACTGCCCTTGTGCCGGGCATCAATGTACACACCCTTGCCAAGCTCCATGATATACATATTTTTGTCCTCAGGATGGAGTCGCGCATGTTCTGCCAAGCGTCGATCCTTCTCTTCTTCATTGATCACTTCACCCACGTACTCGATCACAAGTTGACCTGCCTTGACAACGTCCAAGACTTTGAGACCAAATCCCTTTTCAACTGTGTGGAAGCGTTCAAATCTGGGATAAGTACGTTGATGGAGGGCACGATTCCCACATTGTTCCCCCAGACGACAATTCGATTCTTTTTCTCTCCGTTCCGATGCCTTGAGTGGTACTTGTCCGTCGGTGGGGGCCGGACCAAAACATTCTGTAAAACTCAATCGATTGATGCAGTCCTCACCACATGATTCTTTACACACACACTCGGGTACATCTTCGAGTGATTCCTTGACTTGCTTGAATGTGTAAATGTTGCGTACAAGCTTGCGGTACGGTGGGGGTTCCTTCTTGACTTCATCCATGAGTCCCAGCTGCATACGAAAGTGATGACAATCTTGTGGTTCGCTCTCTTTCGGTTCATTCTTGGGCAAAAACAAGGTTGGGAGACGCAAATTAAAGTCCACCACAACACTATCAAAATTCCGGTCAGTCATGTACGACGTTGGAATACGAGGGAGTTTGTCTTGCGGATGGCGATAGCATAATGTGCCAAAATTATTGTACCGGGCACTCGGGGGTACACAATGAGGATGATAGGCTTCGGGACACTTGAGACACTGCATCAGTTCTGCTTTCTTGGTATTTTCACACACCGCACAGACATGTCGAGGGCATCGAAATGATCCGTCGGGTTCTGTCTCGTCCTGTTCGTCACCTTCGTGTTCTTTGGTGGGTTTCGCACGTCCAAAACGACGAAAATGTTTCCCGGAATCCACACAATTTTGATGATAAAATTTGCCACACGATGCCACACTGCATCGAAACACTCCCCCTTTTTCACCAATTGTGCCATTGCGACCACACAGAAAACAAATTTGTTCGTTTGTGCGACATTGTTCACAAAGCCATTCTTCTTCATCGGGCACTTGATCTATACCAATGCATCCAAAATGATAGGAATTGAGGCACCCACCATCACACAAAATCATATCGGTCATCTCCTCGTCTTCGTACTCGCCACAAATGCCACACAAATTGTCTTCTTGGGTTTCACGCGCTTGATCTTCTTTGGATTTCTTCGGTGGCGCTTTTGTAACAGGCAGACGATTTGTCGTTACCACTGGATCCGTGACCACACGCTTGGTAATTCGTCGACCGGACCGTGTGGCACCAGCCTCAATAAACTCCAATGGCTCGGATACTGTCGCAGGTGTGGCAGTGGTTGGCGTGACACTGTCACCCGCAGCGACCACTGCCATACGAGCATGGAATCGTTCGATACCTTCTTGTAGTTTTTTCTCTCGTGCCAATCGAAGTTTTTCTTGTTTTGCGTCATGTGCCTGCCATGCCTCGGGATTTTCTTCGCCACGTGGCGCAATACGATAGAGATGACTGCCACCAATATCTTCATCGGATTTTTTGTTCCATCCCATGAAATGTATACGGAATTCTTTTGTGTTTTCGTCCACGCGTTCGATCTTGGCGGGTAACCATTGCTTGTTGCGGACACAAAACACATCGACTTCTGTTCCTACTTCGAGCGACTGGTGAAACGCTGCACGTGCTGCGGAGATCAATGTTGGATCGGTCTCCTCCTTCTCCACCTCCTCCTCCTCCTCATCCGCACTCTCCATGACGACGTCCTTGGCCTCCTCCCCTGTCAGTTTAGGCTTCTTGACGGTGGAGACATCCTCTGCTTCCTCCTCCTCTACGGGGCGTTTCCGATCCCCAGAGGATCCTTCCACCACTGGCGGAGGGGATGCCGTCATGGGCGTCGCTTCCGTCTCGGGTTCCTGTGGTGAGGTTGGTGTTGGCATTTTGTTGGTTGGCGCCAACAATTTTGGGGCTTGTCCTCGCGCCAAACGGCAAGTTCCCGCGTTTTGTTGGGGAGAAATTAGTTATAAAACCTTATGAGATCTAGAGATAAAACCTCAATGGTGTGAAACAGCAACATTAGCGCAACATCCATAACCCTCCACATCTTATGTCCCGAGAGGTCGAACCCAAGGATGGGATCAAGAATCGACGGAAGACATGGAAAATGGACGCTAGTGCCCATTGGTTCTGGGGACATTAGCGTAATGAAGCGGCATTCGCTCCTACAAATCCAACAAGTAGATTGCATCATACTATTGCATGCGAAACAGTGATTGCCAATTCTGCTTTAGAGCGTCAGAAAGCAGCCTCGGAATTCGAGCCAGTGAAAGCGACTGCACGACATGAAAATGTGCTTGAATTTCCGAGGTGTCACGGGGATCAGCTATGTACTCTATCAGTATGGATCAATATCCCATTCATATGTATATCAAAATGTTGCTCTTGTACATGCGCATCCAAATATACTATTGGTTGCACTAGATCATGTCGCTGGACGATAATCACCTCCTAGCCACTCGTGCACCATTCTCCGCGACGGGGGGAGAATTCTCGCGAGGTCATGTCGCCTATCCAAATTTGGCGGTGTCGCCATGATCGCCCACGGCATCTAACGCTATTGCGATTTCGTGTGCAAGCTCCTCTCATCATCTTCTCTCAGATGAAGCACGGCGCATGGTCTGATTCATCCTACAGCCACTACACGACGCCGTCGCGTACGACGACCATTTCGCCTCCCCTCGGCATTTTCCTGGCCCCTCCCCCAGAACCGTCGCGCAGAGGAGGTAGAAAACCAGGGTTTTTTGAACGGGGTCGTCCCTCCCGTGGAATCCCCGCCTGAGCATTTGGTTGGCGGAAGTTAAAAATACGACTCTCTGATTGGCGGAATCGCTTCAAACCGAGCCCGCGCGCACTTTTGGAACCTGTCTGTGACGTGTGAGCAACCGTTCAAAACCTGTTTAGCCGAGCACACGATCGGGCCTTTTCATTTCGAGCCAAACGCGAATTTCCCATTCCGAAGCGAAAGAACCCCCTAGTCCCACGACAGAAAATGGCTGACGAAACCAAGGTTGCGAGCCCTAACAAGGCAACGGAGAACAAGAAGGAAGAGACGCCCGCGGCGGCGGCCCCCGCAGTGAGCACGGAAACCGCCAACGCCGAAGCCAAGCCAGCGGCGGCCAAGCGCTCGCCGGCGGCCCGTAAGGCCAAGACCGTCGAGAAGCCAGCAGCCAAGAAGGTTGAAAAGGCTGAAAAGCCTAAGAAGGCAGCCGCCCCCAAGAAGACCAAGGCTGCGGGTACGAGCCACGAGTCGGGTCCATCGTACTTCGACTTGATTGTCGAAGCTATTACGACGCTGAAGGAACGTAACGGATCGTCGCGTCAAGCTATTGGCAAGTATGTGGAGAACCACAAGGACAACTACCAGAGCCACTTTTTGAACAAGGCTCTTCGTACGGGTGTTGATGCTGGTAAGCTTGTGCAGGTCAAGGGGTCGTACAAGGTTGCCGCCGCGCTCAAGAAGCCCGCGTCCAAGAAGAAGTCGGTCAAGGTCTCGGACAAGTCGGCCAA
This sequence comes from Pythium graminicola, assembly GCA_023336255.1. Classification (NCBI taxonomy): domain Eukaryota; phylum Oomycota; class Peronosporomycetes; order Pythiales; family Pythiaceae; genus Pythium; species Pythium graminicola. Next base: position 19,454 of record JAADWU010000100.1, read on the forward strand.
GACGGTCAAGAAGACGGTCAAGGTGGCCGCCAAGAAGCCAACCAAGAAGGCTGCGGCCAAGCCAAAGGCGACAGCGACCAAGAAGGTCGCGGCCAAGAAGGGTCCGACCAAGAAGGCGGCACCCAAGAAGGTTACCAAGAAGCCTGCTGCCTCGAAGAAGGTGACGGCCAAGGCGACAACCAAGAAGGTTGTGAAGAAGACCACCAAGGTGGCCGCCAACAAGAAGAAGTAAACGCTTTTTTCTTGTACGATGCCATTAGTGGTGGTATCGTGTGGCGGTTGGTCTTTATCTCCGCTCTTTTTTCTCTTAAGGCCTGCCATCGGAACGATATGGCAATGCCTCTTTTCTCTTCGGTGTTTTTCAACACCACCCATTTTCCGATGAAACTTCATCACTATGCTGATCC
>JAADWU010000101.1:0-19736 GCA_023336255.1 Pythium graminicola
CGCCTCACGATCTGTGTCTACTCGAACAATCAATGTGTCTTCTTCGCCGAAAGTCGCCATGGATTGCACGCCACTGCAGATAGGCCAGCCGTACTCATGGCTCAAACGGACGAGGTGGTTTCCGTTCAAACGACGGACAACATGGTACGAAAGTTTGATCAAGAACCCTCATTAAAGACTACCGACGTCACACCACAAGAAGGTACGGCAAGCGACAAGACCAAACAAGACAGAGAGGCACACACTGCTACGTCAGTCAGTTCGGCCACAGCCATGATGTCCATTCGGTCATTTCTGGCTCGTGTTGTGACGATCTTGGTTCATGTCGTGGGTCCTGGACTATTTGTACTGTGGGGATTTGTCATTATGGTTATTCATCTTGTCGCCGAATCTCACCACATGAAGTCCGAGTGTTCTCTGGTCCTGAAGCCATGGCTGAGCAACAAACCAGGCTGTTCCCTAGTCGAAATCAACTGTGCAGTGCTGCATTCGAATGGAGATGACGACGCTATGGACCGTGCGTGGGATGTCTTCGACCCAAATCGTGCTACACGTGTTGTGATTCGTCATTGTCCTGAACTTGAAGTATCTCCCAAGATCCGCAATTACAACACAATGTCTGGTTTCAAGATTTACAACTCGACGGTACGTGTGTGGGACAAACAGGCGGCATTGACACAAACAAATCATGCTGGTTTGCGATCTGTGATTCTCTTGCGGACGAATTTACCAAATGGAGAACTTCCTGTTGGACTATTATCTACCGAGTTTCCCAAACGCGCTACGCCGCGACAAACCTTCGCTCACTTTCATTCAACCTCGACTTGATTTGGCCATCGAATATACAACTCTTCTTTGAAGCGGCTGCTTTCACGGAGATCTCTGAGGTAGTCATTCATCTCCAACCTTCTGCGTTGTCCATGGCTGGCAGCCGCATATCGATGATCAAACCTGAATTAATCGAGTCATCCAACCTTCAAGTCCTTCAGATTAGTCTTACCCTAGTGAAGGACCTCCCGCCAACTGTCAAGCGGCTTCATCCACTGTTCGCGGTGCTCCTTGTCCAGTACACTAGCATCTCGGTTTTCCCTGCTTGGTTGAACGGATATGCAAACGCGATGATTCACTTGCGCTCCCCACTGTTCAATGCCTATGAGAGTTCTTACTGTCGTGAACTCAACGAGATTGCTGCTGGATATCGTACAACTTTCTCTATGGCCGCATCGGCGTCTGGATCTGTGCTCATGGATGTGTCCACACCTGAGAAACTTGCATTCGTCCGTCGTGCTGTCGATTGTACAGATCCTGGTCATGTGTTCTACTACTCCCTCCCAGTCGAAGATATGAAACACGGTCGACGATCTTAGATGCCTTGTTTCCACTGCTGTTGGATCGTTTTCATTTTGTGTTTCTTATATATTTTCTCTTTGATCTGGTGCTGAACCGGCGCGAAACGGTTGATCCATTATCCCCAGATCCGTCTGTATTTCCTGCACACCAAGAGGTTTGTTGGTCTCGTACAGCATGAAGTTGTATGGCGTTCTTGGATTCCTTCTCGTAAAACTCGTATGGGCCGCCGACAGCGAAGAACCCGCTACTCCTGTGTGTCGTCCATTCACAAAGAACGCGCTTGCATTCTGCTCCATGGTCGACTACCACGCAGTCGTTGATGCCGACGATCCGTACGGCACTGCCTTTGATGCCAAGGCAAGAGCCTATTACGAAAACGTCAATATTGTGCTCCAACGATTTGGCTGCAATAGTAATACGCGGTATTCACTCTACTCGTGTGATCATTGTCGTGATGCCTACAAGTATTGGGTTTGCAGTATCAAATTCCAGCGATGTGGGATCACCAGTCACAGAAGTAGTGGTGGTAGTACTAGTGCCGTCTATTCTCACACACTTTGCCCATACTCGCTATCCAAGAATGCGTTTACGTCCAGTGACTGCAGTGAAGGCACCACAGGACGCTATCGCACGTGCCTCTCTCTCTGTGAAGACGTGGTGCGCAAATGTCCGTATGTGCTTGGGTTTCAATGTCCAACGGTACGCAATCCACGATGAAACCTGGCACAAGACACTGATGATGTGGTGTTCTTGATAGACCGAAACAACCTTTTTCTCCACAGATATCACTACTTGCAACAAATTGGACCGTGAGAAGAATCCAGACAAAGATGCACCGTGGCCAGGCACATTTGCCAATGCATAGTGGTAAAAGAAAGCGGACGTGAAAAACCAAAATTGTTGTCCTCAATGTGTCACCGTTGACTGTCACTGGTCTTTTCCAATATTTCTTTTTCGTATGAAAGAACTTCGTGGTAGAGTGAAAAGAGGGCGTGCAACGAGTGAATATAGAGTCCTTCGTACACTGGAATATCCAAAACGCCGCACACAACACGAATCGTCTCGTGTAGATCGAGATTCATCTGGCTGATGGGAAGTGGTGAGTGCGTCGACAAGAAAACTTCGAGTTCTTCGGGCCACAATTCCATCAGCGTCGTTTCCGATGGCATAGGCTTTTTGTACAGGACTTGTGGTTGTGGTCTAGATGCTTGAACTTTGGCCACACTTGTAATCCATTGATCAATTTTGCGCGGTCGATTCGTAGCATCTTCAATACTATGAACTCGTTCCACACTCTTTGCGTGACGTCCTCTCCGTTTGTTCTTGGTACGCGCAACCAACAACAGTTCGAGTTCCGCCATGTTGGATTGTGCCGATGGTTCACGTACAATTGCGACACCAGCCGCGTCGGGTTTGTTGTCTGGACGTGGAATCTACAGGCACGAATAGATCAGTGATGACTGCGCGATGGGAAATCGTCACGACAAACCTGAATGCCGTCGAACGGGAGCCCCACAGCTGGGACGTACTCGGGAATGAATGGCTGAAGCCGCGTTGGAATATCAAGAACCTCGGTTTTGTATGCGTCGACATACTGTAGGTAATCAAATGCGTGAGCGGCATACTCAATCCATCTTCGGCACTTTCAAGGCAGGCGTACCTGAAACAAATCTTCGATTTCTTGTGGCACTCGTAGTTTGTATTTTGCTGATATTCGTGTCCCTTTCTGTTCTCGCTTCGTTGATACGTCGCCAATGGTCGTTGTCTGTGCTTGCTTTTTCGGGGAGGTCGGTGCGTCTTGGAGAATTTCCTCAAAATATTCGCTTGGCACCACCCCTCGATATAACGCCAGCTCTTTTGCTGCAGTCTTCGGACGTTCTTGTTGAGTGTGTTGATTCCGCGTTAGTGCTCCATTGGTATGTCCACGAGAATGATCATCATCACTCTCGTCGCTGTCGGCCTCTTCTGCTTCTGAATCGGACGAACTGGACGTGTGAAACTCCATGGCACGTGGTGCCTCGGCTTCTTTTGTTTCATAGTCATCCTCGTCGTCATCGCTATCGTGGTGATCATGCTGAATCGTGAGTATATCGATCGAAGGCGCGTCTTGTCTGTGATATGAACGTGCTGTACCGCTTCCATTTGTATCTGTCTGACCTCACACAGTCTCTGCATTTAGATGAGCCATTTCTCCCCATTGATCTACAAGACGTACCCGTAGTGGACTCCCTGGAATTTCTGGTGGCTCGTCGTCTTCTCGCTCATTCACTTCTTGAAATCTTGGTTCTCTCAACGGTTCAGTATTGGCAATTGCTCGCACTGGTTTCTGCCGCCGAGACGATTCGCTTTCATCGGAACTACTACCATCGTTAAACACCGCACTTTCGTCACTATCGCTTCGTTTGTCCTCCTCGTCGTCTCGATTTCGGTGGTTTGTATTTAGAGAAGACGGCTTGGTTGGCGATGCATTCGTATCAATGCTTATTCATGATGTCAGGGTAGACGCAGTTGCTCTCCTCCTTGCAAACCAACGTACCTTGTCATCAAGTCCTCTCCAAGCTCGTACATCTCATCCATGCTCTATATAGTAAAGCTATAAGTCATCACAGTGTACGCAGCTAGATAAATAGCAACAGCCACCCACATCATCTTCAAGCAACACCTTGTCCTGCCTCATCACCAGCTTTGGTCAGTACTATTGGCTCCTGTAGATCTCCATTTCGCATGTGCCATACCTCATCCGACTCGGCCATGTCTCCTTTATCGTATATACTATGATTCTTGATGGATCTATACGTCCTGAGCACAATAGCATACGCCAATCGCGAACGCCTCGAGCCCTGTCCTCTCTGATCAAGCTTGGAAGAGGCAAACACGTCGTTTTAGGATACTTGTCGCTAAGTTCGTGTTAGGTACGCAATAATCCCTCGTTTAAATGACATATCGTACTTAACACACATTCTATAGTATTAATTCGACTGCTTTCGCGCCATGGTAGCAGTTTTGATCGTGCAGCAAAATGTATGGCGCGGGTCCAGGAAATGAAGAACTGCGACGGGTCTGTTGGCTTGTGGAAAGAACTAAACGACGTCAACCGACTAAAATCGTTTTCTTTATGTACAGCTCCGTGAGGAGGTCGCACGATTGCAGCGAGAACGGGGAGAAGCCGTTGGCATGGTCCAGATTTTACAAGGGAAACTCCATGAAGTCGAAGCCGATAAATTCGATCTACAAGCCAATATGGCTACCATCGAAGCGGAAATCCAGTATGAAAGTAAGAAAGCAAGTGAAGTGATGCAAAAACACGTCACCTCGCTCGAATCCAAGCTCTCGTTTCTCAATGAACAATTGAAAAATGCCGACCGTGTCAAATTGCGCGCCTTGCGAGAACTCGAAGAATTGCAACAAAAACAAATGCTCGAACAAAAGCGATTGGATGCTGAGAAGCGATTGCTTGCGACCAAGAAACGCAAGCACGAAAGTGCAGTAATGGCTGCCAGTCAGACGATTATGACACGTATGTCGCAGTTGGAGAAAGCACCCTCCAGTGTGTCGCCACCATCACGAACTAGTGATACTGCTGTATCAACCGAAGTCCAGACAGATCCACAGAGTACACGAGAGCGTCTTGCGACCGAAAATGCAGAGCTCATTGCGAAGATATTGAGTACGACGTCGCGGGATCTCTTGAGTCTCTTTAAAGGATCGAATGAAGCCGTGCAAGACGCAGAGAACGACGAAGAAGAAGACATCACTCATGGAACACAATCTGGAAGATCGAAGCGGCAACATGGCTATTCGAGTGAGGCAAGAGGCAGCCAGTTCCAATCGGTTCCCGATTCAGGTGTCTCTCAAAGCGTGTTCTCGCAGATCGCAGGTCATGCTCACGCTCAGGTCCAAGCATCGTTGCTCAATTTTGCCAAAGAAGCCAACCTCACACAAGCAGCGTATGTCAATGAACGAGCAAAAGATCTCCACGATGTGCTCGCCGCGATGATTCAGGGCGACGAGACCGTGCTTGCCTTGGCACCGGTCATTGTACGGTATCTCGCAGCACCATCGGATCTTGAGACCACCGTGCTCTGCAGTGTGCTACGTATCCTACGATCCATCATCATTCACAGCGAATGTTTTCAAGAGTTCCTACTTCTAGCAGCGTCGTCATCGTCGCCTCCAACCACGAATTCATCCTCAACAAGTCACAATCGACCAAGTATGCAACATCCTCGAATATCATTTTCAGGGCTCCGTTATGCGTCCCTCGGGGAATATCTAGCAGCAATCAAGGACGATAATGTCGCTTCTCGAGAATTTTTATCAGCACAAACGGAAGAACAACAGCTCTCGGAAAGGATGCAGATGCGGTCGAAGCTACTCAGTGCTCTGTGTAGAGTGATTCAGAACAACACCATCAATCCACGCGTCGTGGAATGTGGTTTCAATGTGCTCGCTCTGTGGGTAGATCTCGGAGTGACTCACCGTGCCCCTCATACTGACTTCCGGGCGCTTGTTTCGAGTAACCTCATCCAGGAGATTGTGCTGGCCCCGAAGGGTGTATCTATCAAGCACAAGACTCGAGCTCTTGCGGTGTTATTGGAGCTTGTCCACTATCGCGAAACGTATTCAGAAATCGAGGTTTCTGCTCGACGTACTCTTTTCTTCAACCGCTGTGCACGAATACTTGGAGGTATAGTTCCCACTGCGCACTCCGTCACTACTGCATCACGCACTGCCCACGAAGAAGCAAAACGCGACGTTCGGGCCCTGCAGCACGTTGTGGTTGGGCTGTTTGTGACCATCGTGATTACGTACCCATCGACAGGCATCCGCTTCATGATCGAGAGTACTCATGGTCACGCGAACGAAGATGACCATGACCTATCGGTGGTCTACTACTTGACACAACTACTACACCGCGAGACGTTCGATGCGCGTACCCTTGGACTCGACGCGGTTGACGAAATTCTTCATGACCAGCAGCGACTGAGCCTCATACAAACCTCGTTCACGTTACTGACGCTGCTCGCGCCCTACGTGGATCTCCTGCGAGAGCTTGGCGCTCCTCATCAAGAGTATTATTTCTTGTCGGTACTCTATTTGCTGAGTTCGTCAAAGTTCGATGTCCCGAAGAACAACACGATCTCCAAGACTGCTGCTGCTTTGATAACATTGGTGCAGTCAAAGCAGACACATTTGGCATCATAGCGATTTGATCAGCAGGACTTCCTCCACTAAACGTACGCAGCCAGTCTGGACTACATTCAACAGAAAAAGTGCGTGGGGAATAGATAGCATTCTCTATTTGATGCAAAGCAAATCATGCAAGTGGTCAAGTTCCAAACCAAGTCCTTAGACGTGACGTGGGCTAGCGACAAGCGGCCTCGATTCGAGTGCGCCGTAGCGACCCGACTGGATATCTCGAGCGTTCGTTGGCAAATGCTCGCGTCGTTGCTGTCTATACTTGTATGCAGTCGCAACCAAGCCCGTCAACATGAAAATGCCAAAGAAACTCTTGAGGAACGCAGCGTGACTCGAACGTGCCCCCGACCATGACATTCCTTTGTTCATCGTCGCCCCTTCAGCAACAATAATGGCTTTCTCAGCTTCCCGTTCACGAATGTAATCGGCATCAATGCGACGACAAGAGACCGGCTCGACCTCCAATGCGCTCGAACAATTGCAAGTGGCTCCAGGTCCCTGTGGGCACGTGCCATAGCCACCACAATAACTCGTCAAATCCTTCTCGCGAACGCCTTTTTCACCCGGGTAGACTGTCTTGGCACCAGTTCCAAGCCAACAGTAATCCACCGATGGTCGCACCGCCTCTGGCATGGGGTAGTCGTTCATCGTACCTGCTTCCGACGCACCGCATGCAGGACCACTGTATGGCTTGCGAACAGCCGGGAAGGTCACAGCTTCATAGTACTTCGCCGGATCCGTGAGACATCCACCGTCATTGCCGTTCGCAGCGCAATTGTACTTTGGGATTTCACCAACAAAACCACAGGTCTTCCCGTCAAGTTTCTTGTAAAGATCGAGGATATGGGCATCCATCCACTTAGCACGATTGAGCACAGCCGTTTTGAGATCGTGCAGCTTTTCATTGTACGTGCCACTGCATGTGCTAATATCCACGGAGGCGCATTGCAAGACATCCGATCGCCAATCACCCGTGCATTTCTGAAGCTGACGATGCACTGGTTGAGCACTTTCATCAAGAAAATTGAGAATCGATTCATCACTCCATGGCTGCCCAGGGCTACGAAGATGCTTCCAACGTTGAATCATGAGGGATGCGAGCTTGTAATTGCACATCAAACGCTTCCAGTAGGTGTACTGGGGATAAATCCAATCGTGATAATCACGACGTGCCCCATTGCCATACGCCAAATTCATATCCCACACGGGTCCCGCATTGATCGGTTGGTTCCGATCCTTGAAGAAGAACGTACTGCGACGATACGCATCAACATTGAGCGACATCTCGGTGTGAAGAACATAGTCGGCATACGAACCAAGATCAAGATGCGCTTCCAGACCATCCGGATTGGTCATGTTGTTCCACATGAACCGATAGAGCTGTGGTAAGAAGCCCGTGGTCGTATTCACAAAGTAATCCCGCATGAATTGGGAGGTTTTATCCCCTGATGGATACGCCAAGACGGGTCGTTCACCCATCCCAAATTCATTTTGGTATTGATCGATCACAACATTGGGGGAGAAATCCCCAAAACCGGAGGGATCATTGTGCCATGCCCATCCGCCATTGAGTTCATCACCACGACATGTAGCATCCATGGTCGCAAGTGCTTCACGGTTTTTGCCAAAACCAGGTTTCTCCAGCAAGAGATAAATCCCGACATATCGTGGTGCGGTACCAGGTGTATCGCTAAAATACATGGCAACATGACGTGAACGGGAGGAATACCGTCCCGTACCACGGTACAACCAATGGGACAAATGATTGCGCATGAGCGAACAATCGAGGTAGGGACCGTTGAGGATAAAATCCTTATCATCCGGCATACCGACAAACGATTGTGCTTCGGGAAGCTTGACCCCAAGTTGATGCTTGGCAAAGAACAGACTTGTTTGACCACGATAATTGGTCTTGGCAGTGTACTCGGCCGTGGGTTCCGACGCGAAACAATTGGGGTGTCCATCGGCATGATCGATCACACGAATATGTGACTGCACGGCAGCTTTCAAGCAATCTTCCGCCGGGAAGCGAAGTTGATTGCATGTTGGATCAGGGAAAGCACCGCTTTTGGCCGACACAATCACCACAGGAAGTTCATGACACGCTACACGACACACAGAGATGGTGAGACCAAGCACGTTAAACAAGAGCGAGTGCGAAAGGACGTACTGAGCTCGTCAGCAGAGACCGTAGCAGCCACGAGGGCGGTGAGAAAAGCGAAGCGCGTCCACATGTTCCAAGGTAGTGGGCACTTGGAAGCGACTTGGAAAGTGGGTGAAGCAGCCATCAAGAGCCAGCCACGCGTGCCAGTCATCTGAGAGCGTCCGGTGGACCAAAAGACGAAGAAGCCAATGTGTGGATCTGAGATCCATTTTCAAGCATCATACAAGCAACCTTCGTGTCACCTAACTGAGATATTGCCGTATGATTGGCTAAAATGACATGCCAAAAATGACTTGAGCCGTTTTTGGACCTGAGACCCTTCGGCAGGATTCTGGAAACGTGACGCGTCGCGCGTGACACGCTTCGCACGACCAACGGAATGCAAGCAGCACATCCTCATCGACATGAATAAAAATGGAGATAACGACCGTCGCCATGCGATCTGCAACACCCACAAATCGATTGGTATTCTGAATTTTAACTTGGGCGGAGATTGGGATTCTAAAACCGTTCCATTCTCAAAAAAGATCTGCCAAATGCATCGAGGCTGTATTCAGTATGCTCAACGTTGCTTGGGTAAGATTGGCTGTAGCTCCGCTGGTGTCCCAGATCCACGGCTGCCACGTCGCTGGGCGACCAGCAAGGCCACGAGCACACCACCAACAAGCACAACCAAGTACGCTGCTTGTCCCCACGTCTGAATGGATTTGGCCGTGGTGTCGATCCTATTCGTGGCAAACTCGTTGGCTGGGGTCACTTGGACGTCGGCACACAGAGGTGGTGCTTTGCCATTGATGCATGAGCACGTTGCCCCAGGTCCCGCTGGACAATACCCATTTGCCGAACAAAAGCGTGGATCCCTCCCCGACGACATCCAACAGGGATCGATCGATGGTTGTTCCTGGGGTGATGTCGAGCATGCTGGACCATCGTAGGGCTTTCGCACCGGCGGGAACGTCACGGCATTGATATACTTGTCGGGGTTCGTCAAACAACCATCATCATTGCCATCGGCAGCACAATTGTACTTGGGAATATTGGTAGCTTGGGCCCACAACGAAGGATTCATCTTTGCATAGAGCTTGACAATGTTGTTGTCCATCCATTTAGCTCGTTGTTTGACGGATTGACGCACACGCTCAACATTTGCTTCGTACGTTCCATGCACATTAACGTTTGCACATGGCACTCTGTCACTATACCAGTGAAAACAAGGCTGAAACTGACGCTTGAACGGTGCTACTGAGGCATCAATGAACGCATCAAGCGAGCCGTCACTCCATACGGTTGCACGTAGTGCTCGCCAACGTTGGATAGTAAGTGCCGTAAACTTGTAATTGACAAACATGCGCTTCCAAAGGTAGTACATCCGATGACGCCAATCAGCTTCGTTGGATCCCGTACCATACGCAAGGTTAAAATCCCACACTGGGCCTGCATTGATCGGTTGACCACGGTCCTTGAAAAAGTACGCACTGCGTCGAAAAGCGTCCGTGTTCTGAGACATCTCCGAGTGCAAAAAGTAGTCAACAAAGGATCCAATATCAATATGTCGCTCGAGATCATCCGGATTGGTCATGTTGTTGTAGAGCGATCGATACAATTGGGGCAGTGGTCCCGTACTGGTGTCGACAAAGTAATCGCGCATGGTTTGTGTCAAATCCTTGGGCTTTGGATACATGAGCACCGGTCGTTCGCCTGGACCAAACATGAACCAATACTGGTCTTTGACGACATTGGGAGAATACACACCATAGTTGAGCGGGTTGTGTTGCCATGCCCAGCCACCACTGAGTTCGGACTGGTTGCATTGATTTGTGAGTGGCGCCAATGCCAAACGATTCGGTCCGTACGTAATTTTCTCGAGCGCAAGGTAGACACCACCGTACGCGAGGGCTTTGGTCTTGGGATCTCGATTGTACACAATCATAAACCGTGTTAATGGGGAGTACCGACCCGTGGCACGAAAGAGCCAATGCGCCAAGTGGTTGCGGATTAAACTACCGTCAATATGTGGACCATTGAACACAAAATGTCTGTCCGCAGGGAACCCCAATAATGGCGCATCGTCATCAAGTGCAATACTGTACTGATGCTTTGCAAATCCAAGACTCGATTGCCCACGGTACTTGGCTCTCGCACGATAGATCGTCGTGGTGTTGTCGTTGATGCAGTTGATTAGCGTCGTCCCATTGACGTCACGCTTGTCAATGATCTCTAAATCAACTTTAGTTGGTGTCTTGAGACAGTTCTCAGCGGGTTCGGTCGGTTGAACACAGTGCCGCGTTGGAAATGGCTTGTCAACGGGCGTAATAACAACAATGGGAAATTCAAAGCAACCTAGACACAACAAGGGACATCAGTATCTTCGGTTCCTCATATCTTGGGTTCCACGCACCCGTTGGCAACGGCGCCGGCGTGGGGATAGGCGTCTTGGTATGGTGCGTTGATGCCGACGCAACACTACACCACACGAGTGCAGTGAGGGACCACAGCGTCGCTGCTAATCGCGTCATGAAGGAAGAAATCGATGAGATGCGGGGCTGCTGGTGAAACGTGAACTGTGGGGAAGTTCCAACATTTTGTTGGAACTTCCAACAAAACGCGATCCAAAAGCACCAACAAAACCTGTGACGATAGGTGAGTGGATTCTTTTTTCCACTTTTTTGAAGAGTTATCTGGCGTTTGCCGTCTGCGACGTTTCTATGACTGTCTGTGATTTATTTGACGTACAATATACCAATATGCACACGTCACAGAATAAAAATAATTGGTCGTGAGTCCCTCCTCACCATCCATCGTATCGTCTTGCAGCCGCTCTGCGTTTTCTCCGATTCATTATTATTTCTCTATGTCTGATTTATCCCACCCCCATGGTTGTAGCAATCAACTATACATGAAGAAAAGACGGCGATTTGTTTGCTGGATCTATTATAGTGGCGAGGGTCGAGGATGTGTGTTTGTGCTTTCCTGCTGTGTTGGGATGTTGGTGACGAGAAAACGATCGATAACCACTCTGAATATCCACTGTGAATGTGATCTTGACAATGCAGTGTACCGTGTTCGACCAGCTCGCTCAGACTGGCGTCATTTTTTTAAAGTTGGATACCTTGATGTACTATTTTAACGCAGGTTGAACCTTACTAGGCTGCATTACTGTATATACCGGTAATCATCGGTTTACCGAGCCTTCTGGATTTGGCGGATCCAAAGGCAACGTGGCAGTTGGAGAAAGCCAATATGGCAATGACGATGGCAATGCGACTGCTACTGAGTGCCATTGTTTTTGTATGGTTCAATGTGGTGGCGGGCGAATATACAAAGAAAGATGCGGTGGTGATTTTAACCGATAAGAACTTTGAGAAAGAAGTACTCAATAGTCCGGACTATTGGCTTGTTGAATTTTACGCGCCGTGGTACGTGAGCTTAGGATACTGCATTGTTCTTGACTATCTCTTACGAGACATCATTCTTTTAGGTGTGGTCACTGCAAGAATTTGGAGCCAGAATACAAGGCAGCAGCCAAGAAATTGAAACAGCACGTACGTTGAAGTGGTGGATGCCAGGGCAGATGGAGTGGAGCATGACTGGTTTGTCTTTATAGGCTCGTCTGGGTGTGGTTGATGCTACGGTACATACGCAACTCGCACAGAAATACAAGATTCAAGGATACCCCACCATCAAAGGTAAGTGATTGAAGAGATGCAACTTGAAGTGGAATGAGAATCTGACAATGGAGGTTAGAATTTGGTGCCAACAAGAAGAAACCACGGGATTATCAAGGTGGTCGTACGCGCAAGGATATCGTTCAGTATGTGAAAAAATCGGATGAAGCAAAGAAGCTTGGTGTGAGTGGTGTCTCGATCGAGTTGGTTGACTTTAAAACGATCCATACGTTCTTACATCAAGATGATGTGACGCCCACGGCCATTTTCTTTGGAAGTCGACGTAAGAATGGTGCAGCAGCGAGCAAAGCACCGACTTGGGTGGGCTCACTGGCCCAACATTTTGTGAAAGAAGGTAAAAAGTCCAAAAAGAATACTGCTGTCCAGCCGACCGTGCGAATCGTCTTTGTGCCTGGAAACGAAGAGAAGATCGCCAAGCACTTGCAGATTGATGAGAAGTTGCCAGCACTCGTGTTCATTGACAGTACCAACACGAGATTTGTGGCATCATCTGGTAGTGCTATTGCGACGGAAGTGAGTGCCATGAAATTCATTGCCGACGCATTGGCTGCCACTGACGACAAGCGTGAAGGCTGGCGCACGCTGCCGATGTTCCCAGCACCCGAAGTCGCCAAGAAGAAGCCGCGTGTACAACTTGAAGGCCTGAGCGAAGAGGAAATCACCAAGTGTCTTTCCAAGAAGGGGAAAATGTGTGTCATCATCACCAAGAGTACCGATGCTGACGACATGGTCAAGGATCTCGCCAAGCATTATCGCCGTGATCCGTTCCGATTCCTCGTCGCAAAAACAGACGATCCTGTCTTTGTCAAGCTCACCAGTTTCCTCGAGATCAATGGTGCGACGGCACTGGTGCTGAAGCCTGGCAAAACTATCAAGTACACAGGTACGTATCGTATCAAAAACCTTGTCTACTGTCAGACTGGCTAATGGAGTTGAGTATTGTAGAACACGTGGGTAGTGCAGACGAAGAAAGTCTTCATCAATTTCTTGATCGTATCATTGACGGATCAACACACTTTCACGTCTCCAAGCGCTCGCTCACGGAGCTTTTCACTGCGTCTGACGAGAAATCGACCGAGATCCATGAAGAGCTCTAGAATGACCTGAGTGAATGCAACTCATGTTCACATGTCGCATGTTTTTTTAAGTTCGTATTCAGCAACTGGTTAGGTACGCTCTCATTCTTCCAACCAGCGGCTCTCGTGCCTCCAAGCATTCGTGAACACCATGGCGGAACAAAAATTGAACGATGCGGTCGCCAAGATGATGGAGTCGCTGGACCGCAAGGTGTTGCGTGACTTCCAGGTACGATGGAGCATTGTACAACCTACCCGCACGCGCTGTTCCGGTGAGCTGAAGATGTGTGGTGTTGTAGAAAAGTGGATACGTCTGTGCGGCCAACTGCTTTGACAACAAGAATTGGAACAGTGAACAGGTTCAATCGTGCGTTGAACGCTGCCAAATGCCAATGCAACAAGTCCAGCAGTATATGCAATCAGAACTGCAATCGTTCCAGAATCGCCTTCAGCGATGTGCAATGGAATGTCAAGACCGTGCACGCGACTCCCTGCCGACCAGTGGCAACCCAACCGAGTCACAGATTGCTGCCGTGGAGAAGGATATGCAAAAATGCTTTAATACCTGTGTCGATACACACTTGGAGATGTTACCAACGTTGGAGAAACGTATCGGTGATGCTGTGGGCCAGGTCAAGCGTGGTTAATCAAGAGAGAGCGAATGGATTTATCACTATGGTTTTGGTAAAACTAGAGTACAGATCTGACTAGAAGATAGCAAAGTGAAAACCGAATGGTTTGTCTCTATAGTGCCATGAGCTCATTGGTGGTAGCTTTCTTCTTTGATGGCCCCGGTTCCTCCCCGCTGATAAAGTCGTTTCCACTTCCAACCGACGAGAGGCGTGTTTCACGCAAATCAGACAGTTCAGTGTCGCGTTGTGTGGTTCGCGATGCCGAGGATCGATTGTTATTGGACGATGTGGTGCAGTTAGAGCCTTTGGCTGCAGCCGCTTCGGCTGCACGAGCACGCTGCTTGCGGCGGCGACGCAACATCCATTCGTATGTGCCGTAACCGAGCATGTGGAGATACACGTGGAAACCCAACAGGATAAAATACATGAGCAGGGATGGTACAGAGATGAGTAGCACGCCAATTAGCACGCCTTGCATCCCAATCCGGAGATCACTCGTCGGTTCGTACGGCAACTCCAACCACACGAGGCACATGGACGCGTAAATGGTCTGTGAGAGGAATTGGACCGTCCCAGCGACTGCGATCGTGAAGAATTGTGCATAATTGGATCGACCCACACACGTTTGAAGCCTGCAATGTCCACTCGAAATGAGTTATACTGTTCAGATTCGATCTGTTCACAACGACAGACGTACCACGTGCAGTGATGGTCGAGTCCTGGCACAGCCTTGCGGCACACTGCACAATAGCGCGTCTTTTCCCACCGTGGGCCACGCAACTTGACCCCAAGCCAGCCATTGGGGAGTGTCTCCTGCAATATAGATAATGATCAATACTCATCCTGTATACTCATCCTGACGACAACTGTAATACCTCAATTGGTTTCGATGGATCAATGGATTCACACGACCACCATGAAATCACAATCAAAACCATGGCTGGTACGTGGAGACTAAGCATCACAATCGTCTATAAACACTCATTTTTCAGTGGACACCCTCTCTTCTCCACCACTACGATCACGTACCAATGGCTTGAGGCCCACTGAATACTCTTTTTCTCGATGTACCAAAAACGAAAGTGCAGCAAAATAGAGTAGTACTGCAGAAACAATATGACCCGTACAAGCTATCACTTGGTCCGAGGAACATGGTCCTTCCAAGCCATTGGCGCGCACAGGCCCTCGAGGCGAACGGATTGTCGCGCTTGGTCGTGAACTGCCATCACCTGTGGGTGATGCCGCCGGCGATGCGGCAGGTGAAGGGTCATGAATCGCAATGGACGTTGCTACTTCCATGGCAATTGTCCAATTGCCCCACGATTTGGCGTCTCTCGAGAGAAAAACGTGCGGAAAATGGAGTCTCGAGAAATCAGGAAACGAAGGGGTACAAAACGAACCCATCCCAACAAAAATAACTGTTTTAAACACTTTCTCTCCCGTAAAACCTCACAATCGTCAAAATGTTTTAAACTAACCACTCATTTTGGAATTATTTACATTTTTAGTGTAAACAAAATCGATGAATTATGTTTGCAGTCAAGTGTCTATATATGGAATTTTCCGAAACCTCTTTAGGTGGTGCCAATCAAACATCACCATTTCATCAGATCGAATGCAATCGAATGGAGAGGATCAACGTCGTATGCCGTCGCTTTTGCCGCGTGACTGCCTCACACAACTAAACGATCTTCTCAGTTTTGCTAGTCGACGACTTTTCCAGTCACAACTGGTGTTACGGGCTGCCAGTGAGCGTGAGATCCGCGCCGAATTACCCGATCTCTGTACATTCGCAACGTCACTGTGTCTCGCAGCCAGTCAATCGCCTGCCCATGGCGCTGTTATTCTTCAAGCGTGTAGTGATCCTTCCGCACAATGGCTGAGTCGTAGTGCTGTTGAAAGTGGTGCGAGTGGTTTCTTCTGTCATTTACTCTTGCGGGAGACTGTCGCTATGCAAGCCGAGCAAGCAAGTCGTGTTGTCATTCAGTTGCTCTTGGACCCCGTCATCAACACTTGTGACGAACGTCTAGGAGAAACAAATCATGCATGTGTGTGGCGAGGAGAAAAGCCCAAGTACTATGCCATGACCTGTGCCAACTTGTGGGAGACCTTGTTGCCATTTCTTGCACGAGCAGCGCGTCAGCATCCGACTGTATTTGGTGCCGTGATGAACCAATTGATTCAGACCACAAGAGGCAACCCACGCACCTCTGTCAACTGTCGATTTGCACAAGTCGCAGGATTTTGGCGATTGCTGGAAGCCGTGAGTGACAACAAGCTCATTGTGGCCAGTCCACGTGTGTGTGAATTGCGACCACAGATTCTGGCATTTGTTGTACGTTGGAGTATACTTTGTCCCGACGAACAAGACGAAGCATCCGAGGCAATGAACGATCCATGCGCGTCCTATTACGATCTACTGATGAACAAATTTTTTCATGATCTACAAGAGTTCTTGTTCAAGTGTGCCCAGGCGACGTCCCTTACCCGACTCGCATTGAAAAGTGTGTTGGAATTGCATTTGAGTACGCGATCGATTGTATCCAGTATCACACATATTCGACTGACTGCGTTTGCGGTGACAGCGTGTTTGTTGGTAAAAGGACTCTCAGAGGACGTCCAGGAGATAATCCGGAACCAGCGCTCTGTCATGTTGTCAAGCCCACGCGATACCAAATTTCTCCTGGTTGTTGGACTCCTCGGTCACCTTGAGCCCATGGACGTAAAGACTGTCCTTTGTGGCCTTCATGAGCTACTCGATCGATACGACCAAGTGTCACACTCTCCTGTAAAGCGTCGTCGGATTCTGTTATGGGTCATGTACATCATTGTGTGTCGACAGCACTTCCTCGGTGCAAACAGGATGAGGGATTCAGTTCATTTTGTGCGTCTACAACAACGAATTTGTTCCATGGACATGGAAGATCTTCAGCTAATGCCGTTGCATTGGATGGAGATCGTTTGGAAAGTGTGCTTCGGTATGCACAATGATGACGTTGCGACTTTTTCTGAAGAAGCACGAGCATCCCGCGTGGCATTGTTCAAGCTTGATAACGGCGTTACTCCGCTAGCATGGGAGACCATGATCCATCAAATGCCATCACGACATCTCGACCAGTACCCGTCGATTATGGCGATTCTTGGATCACCGTATCTCGAGTCACTGAACCTGACGAAACACTCTTCGGTGCACCTCAGCGAGGATGTAACCGAAAAGCTCGTGCACCAGAGCATCAAGAAGCGCCGTCGTCTTCGCCGTGATGCTATTGTTCTCAGTGAGGAGCACGAACAATCTCGTCAAAATGCACTCCTCCTTCCCGAGGTCATGGAGCGAATTGCGTCGTTTATGAGCGCCAAACGATTGTGTCGTGTGTCACTCGTGTGTCGTAGTTTTGCTCGTATCATGCATAGCGAGCGATTGTGGAAACCATTGTACTTGAAGCTTGTTCAACCACTGAAGATCAAGTGCAGACATGGTGTCGCGTACGAGCATGACTGGCGGTTAATGTATCAAGCCAAGTACATTGCAATCAAGAAAATGCGAAATCGACAGCTTGCTGCGGCGCGAAAAGCACAACGTGGCGAAGACATGGCATTCTGCTGGCACGGAGACAATCAAGAGTTACGAATGAGCGTGACCGTCAGTTCTGCTCGGCTGTGCCAAGAATGCGGCTGCAGTCAGTTGCTAACGACAAATGAAGCTGCCAAGAATCACCGTGTTTTGCACCAAAAGTATCGATGCCCGCAAGCCCATTGTCGAGATAGTCTGACCAGTGCTTCAGCGTTCAAGCAGCATATGAGGCACTGTCATGACGTCAATGCCAGCAAAGAAACTTCGCGCGGGGAGACCCAGGAGTATGATTTTGCAACATCTAGCTTCAAGTGTACTGTCAGTGGATGCTCTCGGTCATATAAGTCACTCAAATGGCTACAAACCCACCAAGCTCGAGTGCACAGTGAGGAAGCGCTAGAGAGCTGAGGTACCAAGTTCAGATTTCAATGGAAGGGACTGAAGGTTTCTATTCTCGGAAGCGACATGAATCGATTGCAAGGCTCCAAGTGACTGTGGAAAAGGCCAAGTTCTGGTTCCAGACATTGTTGTCATGGCGCGTAAAGTCACAGACGATACCTTGACGACGGATGTCGTTTGGTCAGCAGCCAAGCGCATCGGAAAGTCAAGTAACCCTCACGATATCAACAGGATTTGCGAGTATTTGATCAGGTATGTGAACTCGTTGCGTATCACGGACGGGTACTATCTTGAACTGATCTGTATTATATTGCAGCACGCATTGGTTCCAGACGGCAGGTGATTTACGTGCTGCACGAGCAAATGCACAAGCATGGCTCTCGTACGAATATGGCGTGATTGGTGGTCAGATTGTCTCTCTTTGATCTCACAGTGCCATCCTTTGTATAGTTTGGAAGTGCCCAGTCGGTTGAAGATCGCCATCCAAGAGGTGCTTGACATGTCTTTCGACTATTCAGAGACGCCGCTGGTCCACAGCGAAAGCAGCGACGGCTATGACAGTTCAAGCTTGGGTATGCCATTGGAAACGAGCCACCTCACATCGTCAGCAAAGTCAGTGGCTGCTTCTGACGCCACGACAGTCGACATCTCCGTGACTGAAGCTCCCAGTTATGAATACCAATCATACGACACGGCCCCATCCCACGAACACAATAATGGCGAACTGTATGACCACTCAACATGTAGCGCCTATGATTCTACTTCCTCCGAACAATATGACGCATCGTACTCAACTGGAGACCAAGATGACGCTACTGCGGCGGCGGCTCATACTGCAGCGTGGGAAGCGTATTATGCCGCCAATGGATATTACTCGTATGAAGGGACCCAGGAAATGTCAACTGAGGCATGGAATAATAGCTATTCCGATACTGTGGAAGCGGATGAAGATGTTGTCGAGGCTCAAGAAGTCATCGTGGAGGATGCGGTGGTCGCTACAACTGAACAGACCATGGGTGTACCAGTACATCTGTGTCCAACAGAAGCGGTGTGTGCCTCAACCGAAACGTGGAGCTGTGGGCAGTGCACCTACATCAACCGTATCGAGGACTCGTTTTGTGAAATCTGTTGTGGCCACTATTCCCTGTCCAGTGGTGGTCAAGCAACCACAAGGGAAGACGTATCTGCCGGTATGGATGCCATAGTGGAGCAGTCAAATGTGTTCAATCTAGAGACGACATTCTCCTTGCTCTCCATCGAACCACACTCAAGTGACACGAACACTCTGATACCCATGTCCTCGGTAGTTCCTCCATCAATCGCAATTGAACCTCTACTTTACGTCAGCATCCCAAGTCCATCAAAACCTTTGTCACCTCTACACTCACCTTCGGCCCCCGAGTTTGACGCGTCTTCAGCACCCGTAGAATTGTGTGAGAAAGCACACGACCTCCCCTGCAGTATCATAAGCGACAACGGCAAAGCAATCGAGATATTTGCTCCAGTACCGACGTCGGTGGTGACTCAAATTGACTACCGAGCACTTGCCTTCAACCAACCACCTATGATGGATGCACCAAGTTGCATTTCTCCGCCTCAATCCAGTACCGAATTCAGCTTTTGATATACGGTACATGCCAGAGGATCATTGACAATCTC
>JAADWU010000102.1:0-19728 GCA_023336255.1 Pythium graminicola
GGCCACGGCTGCCACCATCTGACAAAGGGCATCTGGACGGACACTGATTCTCTATGGAAACGAAACGGAGTGTACGCGAAAGGTTTTTTGGCAATTTTGTCGTGCGTTTTCTCATGATAAATTTGTTGGGAACAAAGATCGTTGTCCACGACACATTGATCGTTTCTTTGGATTTCAAAGTTCGGACTACAAAACACCAAAAACCTGGATTTGGATATCATCCGACTGTATCCTACACCACGCCAGTCGTAAGGTTCAGAACAAAGGCCAGATCGGTGTGATCAGTACCAGCTGCGTGGTGGGAGAAAAACTAATTTTTCGTGGTGCGACAATTGTCACCCCAAATGACCTGTGTTTTTGAGCATGGGTACAAATGACGGACAACTGGTCAAAAATTGCGACACACAGCAGCTCCGCGATGTTTCATTGGTCAAAATAGAGAAATGAACCCTCCCTGCAAAAACTGATTTAACCCTGAATCAGAGGTATGATTCGTCTCAACCCCATCAGTTTTTTTCTCTTCAGTCTCTCTCTTGTTTTTTTCCAACAGCCAGTCTGCAGGGAAGGTTTTTTCCCAGAGAGCGGTTTGCGTGCGTGCGAGCAAACGTTGGTGTATTGTCGCGTCGAATCGTCGACTCCTCGCCAGTGTCCTTGCATCAGTCTAGATTTCCAACAAAACGCCAAGAAAACCCGCTTTTGTTGGGACACAAGCAAAAGAAGAAACCCCACGCGACGGCAACGCGTATATGGACTCTATCACGTCGCGTGACCGCGCACCGAGCGGCCGACGCCGCGCAAGTTCGAATTATTTTGAACTTGAAGCCGATCGACGTCGGAACAAGTCGGAACGGAGCGAATCGTTTAGTTCTCGACTCACAGGACTCGATGTTGGTAGCAATAATCCCATTTTGACCGGTGGCAAGTTTAGCGGTAAAAGTGGTGGTGTTGCGATTCTGAGTGCGGGCAGTACGGTCCCGACCAGTGGCGATTATGGTCTTGATGACGATGAGATTTCGATCGATTACTGTTGCGAAACCCT
Source organism: Pythium graminicola (assembly GCA_023336255.1). Lineage (NCBI taxonomy): Eukaryota > Oomycota > Peronosporomycetes > Pythiales > Pythiaceae > Pythium > Pythium graminicola. Next base: position 1,040 of record JAADWU010000102.1, read on the forward strand.
CAAGCGCAAATTTGGTTTTCAAGAAGGATCTGTGTCCAACCAACGTGAACATGTTTTGCTGTTGTTGGCCAACGGCAAAGCCCGTTGCAAACCCACGGATCGACCGGATCATCATGTCGTCGAACTTCATACCAAGCTTATGTCCAACTATCGGGAATGGTCCAAGTTTATTGGTACGAAACCCATGTTGTTCAATGCTCCTCTGGATGGGAACCTCAAGCATACTGCGCATATGGATATTATGCTCTACTTTTTGATTTGGGGAGAATCTGGTAATGTGCGTCATATGCCCGAGTGTATTTGCTACTTGTTTCATCAAATGATGACGATGGTGAATCAAGATCCAACGGCACAAGACTGGCGTAATGAAGGATGGTTTCTTACAGCGGTGGTGCGTCCTATTTGGAAAGAAGCCTCCAACATGAAACGTAAGAACAAGATTGGCAAGCCATTGGAACATGTCAAGATTCGCAATTATGACGATATCAATGAGTACTTTTGGAAGGCATACTGTCTTACAGTACCAGTTGATCAAGTTGGTGAAGTGTTGACCAAAACCCATGGCAAGACATTTTACGAACATCGTAGTATCTTTACGCTCATGCTCAACTACTACCGTATCTTCCAGTTCAACATGATGTTTCTCATCGCGTTAACTGTATTGGCGTTCTGCGTCTCGGTATCACCGGATGGTGGACAAACGGGATTCAAGCAATTTGGTTCCATTGGTGATACGGTATTCCCATTCGAGAAACGTGATCTCAAGTTGTCGTTGGTGTCGATTGTCTTCTCACTGGCTTCGTTGAGCTGTTTCAAATGTATTTTGGAAGTTGCACATGGATGGCATCTTTTGATCTCGAAGGAAGCCAAGGAATCGTCGTCTCGTTCGTTCACGTACGGAATGGCACTCACCATGCGTCTGGTGTGGAACGGAGGATTTGCCGCGCTGTTTGGGATCATGATGTTTGTCGCTTACAACGAAAAGCGAGACACGGCGCTGCTGGACAAGTTTTGGCTACTTGCAGGTACTTTTTTGGTGCCTGGACTCCTCGTCGTACTCGTGCAGGCATTTTCGCCACAGTTGATTTCAGGTACTTTTGCGGCGAAGTTTGTCCGTGAAGGTGCAAGCTCATACGTCGGTCGGAACATGTCACCACCGTTCTCGTATCAAGTCAAGTACATCACCTTTTGGATCGTGCTTTGGGCATTGAAGGCACTTGTCTCATACTTTATTTTGGTTCGTCCGTTGATGCTTCCATCAATCGCGATCTACCAGATGAACCTAAGCGGGAGCTATCAAGGTGGTGCGGTTGTGTCGTTCCACAACATGGGGGTCATCCTATCACTCTGGTTGCCTGTTGTGTTCATCTTCAACTACGACACCCAGATCTACTTCACGATTTTCCAGGCTCTCACGGGTGCTTTTATGGGCATGTTGATGAAGACGGGCGAGATTCGAGGTGTCAAGGAGATGACGAAGGCGTTCCGTGTGGCCCCTCAGTTGTTTGATCAGAAAATTGTCACCAGCCTTGCTCGATCAACCGATGCTGCTGCAAACGGTATGAACAGTTCGCGTGCCAGTGCTATTGCCGCCGCGTACGAATCTCAGATGATGCTTCGCTTCGTGGTCGTTTGGAATGAAATTGTGAACTCGTTTCGCGAATCCGATCTTCTTGACGATAAAGAAGCTGCCATTCTCCAGTACGACATTCGCAGCAACGGTGAAGTGTTTGAACCGGTCTTCTTGTCGGCAGGCAAGTTGGGTGAAGCGCTTGAACTAGCTATGCGCACGGCCAAGGAAGGTAAGGGTGAATCTCAGTTGCGTGTCAGTCTGGTGGAGAGCGACTGTCTCTCGGCAATTCGCAGCTTCTACACGGCGGGCTCGTTCGTTTTGAGTGCCTTATTTGGAGCGGACGATGCAGATGTGCTGGACGGTTTCCGCATGATTGAGGATATCGCAAGTTCTGGGGGGTTCATGAAGTCTTTTGATGTCAGCCAACTTCCTCGTCTCCGTATTGCTGCTCTTGAATTGCTTGAGGCAGTTTTGGACTTGGAAGACCCAGACGTTCCATCGCATCACATCCCATCTGCCAAGGTGCACAATCTTGGTGTGATTCGCAACTTTGTGGGTAAGATGGAATCCTTCCTTGGGACCCTTCAAGCTTTCTGTACGGACCCAGAGCTGCAGCGAAAGTTTGCAAGCTCGAAGTTCTGTTCGCCAGCGAATGGGTACGTGTATGCCGCGCGTGGTCTCGTCAATCTCTTCTTCAGTGATACGGCTATGGGAGCCGCTACGCGTGCGTGCTTGCTGTTGTCGCTCGAACGCGCTGATGCGATGCCTCGATGTGGTGAAGCCGAACGTCGACTGGGCTTCTTCATGAAGTCGCTCGTCATGGACATTCCTCAGCTGCGTGCCATCAAGGAGATGCGCTCGTTCTCGGTTGTGACACCGTTTTACGCTGAAACCGTGTTGTTCTCGATTGAGGAGTTGAACAACCCACTTGTCAACCACCCGATCTTCCAGAAGGTCGAAGAAGATGGCAAGAACTTGACGATCTTGAAGTACCTGAGCAAGATTCACCCTGAAGAATGGGAGAACTTCTTAGAACGAATTGATGTGAGCAGTGCCGAAGAGGCTCAAGCGAAGCATCCTCAGGAGATCCGTTTGTGGGCATCGTCTCGTGGTCAGACTCTTGCCCGTACTGTCCAAGGTATGATGATGTACGAAGATGCTATCAAGATTCTGCACTGGTTGGAGATTGGCTCGAACCCGGGCAAGTCAGCTGAACAAAAGCAGAGGCAACTACAGGATATGGTGCGACTCAAGTTCTCATATATTTGTGCTTGTCAAGTGTACGGGAAACACCGTCGCGAGAACATGGCCCAGGCAGATGATATCGACTACTTGCTCCGCGAGTACCCGAACCTTCGTGTCGCGTATGTCGATACGCTGGAAGTGAACGGTGAGAAGGTCTTTGACACAGTGCTTATCAAGAGTGAGGGAAATGATATAGCCGAGGTGTACCGTTACCAGCTTCCTGGTGACCCGATTCTTGGTGAAGGCAAACCGGAGAACCAAAACAACGCCCTTCAGTTCACTCGTGGTGAGTTTATTCAGACCATCGATATGAACCAGGAGCACTACTTCGAGGAGTGCTTGAAGATGCCTCAACTTCTTCTTACAGCTGATATGCATCCATCGCGAAAGCCCGTTCAAATCATTGGTATGCGTGAGCATATTTTCACTGGTAACGCATCATCTCTCGCCAAGTTCAAGACCTGGCAGGAACTCGTGTTCGTCACGCTGTCGCAGCGTGTGCTTGCCAACCCATTGTACTGTCGTATGCATTATGGGCACCCTGATGTGTTTGATAAGGTGCTGTCTATCACGCGCGGTGGTTTGTCCAAGGCAAGTAAGGGTATCAACTTGTCGGAAGATGTGTTCGCTGGTTTTAACTGTACGCTGCGTGGAGGAGTCGTCACTCATGTCGAGTTTATGCAGTGTGGCAAGGGGCGAGATGTGGCGCTTTCCCAGATTTCGATGTTCGAAGGCAAGCTAGCCAACGGTGCTGGTGAAACATCGCTTGCTCGTGAAGCACATCGTATGGGTCAGTTCTTGGATTTCTTCCGTCTCAACTCGATGTACTACTCGCACACGGGTTTCTACTTCGCAACGTGGATGACCATTGTTACGACTTTCATTTACATGTACTCCAAGGTGTACATTGCCCTTTCCGGTGTTCAACGCGATGTGATCATCAACATGGACAAGGTGGATATCATCAAAGCAAACACACAGCTGAAGTTCGACAAGCGCGTTTTCAATGATTCTGATTCGGTCATCAACACCCAATATTACATCCAGGCAGGTTTGTTCCTGTCGCTCCCGTTGATTGCCGTGTACTTCGGTGAAATGGGTCTTCGTCGTGGTTTCGTTCGTTTCGTCGAGATGATTATCACTCTCGGCCCGGCATTCTTTATTTTCCAGGTCGGAACGACAATGCATTACTTCGACAACAACCTTCTTCACGGTGAGGCGCAATATAAGGCTACTGGACGTGGATTCAAGATCACACGTGAGACATTTGTACTGCTCTACAAAGCATATGCGAGCAGCCACTACAGAAAGGCATTTGAGCTCGTCGGATTGTGTTTGGTATATTTGACGTTCGGCTCCTTCAATATTTGTGACGAGAACCCAACAGACAACAAGTCGACATACTTTCTCTTCTGTCAGACATCGCAAGGTTTTGGTGTCCAGACTTTCGCGATTTGGTTCATTTCGGTTCTGTGGCTTCTCTCACCGTACATTTTCAACACTGATGGTCTTGATTGGGAGAAGACAAAGGTTGACATTGGAGCATGGGCGAAGTGGATGTACGCTGGTGAAGATTATGAAGATGCTGACAAGACGATGAACAAAGGATGGATTGGCTGGTGGAAGGGTGAACTGGAACCCTTCTACAACACCAGGCCGATCGCGCGTATCACGGTGTTGCTTCGTGAAAGCCGTCATTTCATCCTTTTGTGGTATGTAATCACTCTCCGGTGGGATATGATTGTCGTGGCGTACGTGTTCGGTGCAAGCGTTGCTTCGGTCCTTCTCTTTGGGATTTTTGGTGCTTTGAATTTGACACGCGGGTTCAAGCCGGTGACGCGTGCGGGTCTGTACACTGCTTTCGTTGCGATTGCCGTGATCGCATACGCTTTAGTCGCCCACTATGTTCTCAACGCCAACACGAAGTCGTCAATGTCGATCTTTTTCGGCTACATGGCATCGCTTTACGGGATCAACGAGATGGCGCGTATGTGGAGCTTCCATGACTCATCGATTGGAACGATTGGAATGTTCCAGCAACTCGCCTTCTTCTTCGATTTCGTCTTCAGCGTGACGATGATCATTCCACTCTTCATCATGTCTGGTATCCCGTTCTTGAACGTCGTCCAGACGCGAATGATGTACAACAAGGGCTTCTCCGAAGTAGTATCAGCCTCATCCCAGTATGCGTTCTCGCTTGCTGCCTTCATGGGTGTCTTGGGTGGACTTGGTTGTGGGTGGCTGTTCTACCTCTTCACAGTTTTGGAGACTTCTCCAGATTTTGTCGGATTTGTCACGACGTACGACTTGCTGAATGGTGTGGCGGGTAATGGTACTGTCACCTACCTGTTCTATGGTGCAGCTGCGGGTGGCACAATCATCGCCGGCGTCTTGAACGTCTTCATTGGACGTCGTCTTTCGATTGTTGGTGGTGGTCTCCTCACTATTCTTGGCATGATGTCGCTCAGCGCCGTGGCGTCGTCGGGTGAAGGCTTTTTGCTCCCGGGTGTTGCTCTCTTGGGTTGCGCCATTGGTGTTATGCTCCCGACGATTGCGATGTACATCTATGAAGTGTCCACTCGCGAAATGCGCGGCAAAGCGTTGCTGCTGCTCGGCTTTGGCTTTATTGTTGGTACTCTTGCTGGTGCTTGGTTCACGTCGTCCAAGAAATCGATGGGCTGGATCTGGCAAGTGTTTGTGGCTACAATTATCATCTCTGTCTTCACGCCAGCAGTGTATATTTTCCCCGAGAGTCCGTACTGGGTCTACAACCGTGAAGGATTGGAGGCAATGGAGCGCTGTTTGGCAGTGCTACGTCGCAAGGAAGGAGTGAAGGCTGAAGTGGAATCGATTCGCAAGGAAGAAGAAGTGCAAGACGATAGTGGGGCGGGAGTTTTCAAGTTTTTCATTGGCTTGTTCAGCATTCTCGTATCGTCCCTGTTGTCTGGTGGCCTCGGCATGTATTTGTCCCTGAAGTTCTCCACATTCACGGACGGACAGTATATGTTCATCAACTGCACTGCCCTTCAACTCCTTGGTGCACTGTTTTCGTTCTTCTTTATCGACAAGGTGGACCACAAGAAGATTATGATGGCGACATTGATACCGATGGTTGGTCTGGTTGCAGTCATGGGATTCAATTCGCAGACTCGGACATGGACGGACGACGATGAGTACTTGATGCTTCAGATTGTCGGCATGCTTGCGTACTTCTTTGCGGGTCTCGGTTTGTCGTCGGTACTGTGGCTGACATGCGTGGGATTGTTCACGACCACCAAGCGTGTAATGTGCTCGACGATCTATTTCGCGATCTTCTTTGCCGTACCAATGGTTCCACTCGCCATTCGTGTCCACGGTGACGACAACCACGAGTACTTTTACCTATACGCCCTCGTGGGTTGTTCCGTCGTGCTGCTGCTACTGCTCATTGGTACAGGGTCACGCCAGAATGGTATGGTGTGTACGAAGGCTGAAGCTGCTGCGGAACGTGAGCGTGTTCGTCGTGAACGTCAATCACGTCGTAGTGCGCGTACTCCTGGTGCACGTAGCCGCAACCTTAGTCGTACTCGTGGCCGTTCACACTCGCACTACCAGATGTACGAGTCTCCTGCTCATGGCGCGCCATAAACACCCCTTTCATTTTTCATTTCTCGTCCGCATGTATATCGAAAGAATTGCATACAGAGATTTCAACGCACACTCGTATATCATGGTTCATTTCCACTTTAAATTAGGGGGTGCGGTGACAAACATATTGACCGGGACGACAAAGAGAGATCTGTTGCGTAGACATGATTCAGCTTGCTACCTCGTGGCTTGCTTTCTTTGGTTCAGGCGTAGTGGTGGTACTTGTACTACACGAATCGTGACCCATAAGTCGAAGGGGTGGAGGGGACAATGATCGTCGTGGGAGTTCAATGCTAATACTCAAGCCACCCCCATGACTCTCACTCACTTTGGTCGCCCGTGGGGGTAATTCACTTTGCGGTACAATCTGTGGCGACGACGATGTCGACGACGTGGTTGATTCCGGACTAAAGTATCCAGGTCGTGGGGGAATGGTTTCCGCTGGTCGTTCACAAAAGTGGACACGCTTGGAATTGCCATCTTCCTCGTCGTCGTCAGAATGTGGGGGTGACGAATTGCTAACGTTGTCCGAGTTGGTTGCCGGGAGACCAGCCGATTGTGCACGCGTACGTTTACGCCCTGGCTCGGCACCTCGCTTGGTGGGTAAGTTGGATGCCGCCGTGAGGGCAAATGTCCCCGTCGTCGTGCTATCTTCCGACTGCGTGCGTCGGATCAACGTACTCGAGGTCATGGTCTCCATTTGACGAGCGGGTGGAAGAGATGCCATGGGATCATCACCTTCGGCGTCTGTCGTCTTGTGCGTATGTGGAATAGAGAATCCGAGACGATACGACAGCGCACGATTCAACAGCGTGTTCTGTTCGACTTCCATCTCGTCCGGTTCCAGTCCTATTCGTGACTGGACACGCTCAATAATCTGTTCACGGGATTCAAATGTCTGTTCATAACGTTATTCTTAGTCTCATGTCAAAAAGCTTCATTGTCATTGAACGTACCTTGAAGGTATATGATCGGGACGATGCGCCAAACTTGATCGTCGAACCATGAACAATCAGTGTCGGTTGCAATGGTTTGAGACGAATATCATCCACAAATGTACCATGACACGAGCCAAGATCCACCAAATAGGTCGCACCATCCTTATGATGAATAATCGTCGCATGTAATCGTGAAATGGAACAATGATTGAGGACAATATCACATGCCACGGCATTACGACCGATCAAATAAAAGGCTTTTTGATCCACGGTATACTACAATGCACATGTCAGATCACTCTATCGATGATGTTCTTGGATACTCGACATCGACGTACCGTGGCAAGAAGTTCATGACTCTTAAACACATCCAATAATGCGATGGAACGTGGTTTGAGCGGAAGTGTCCATGCTGGTGACGTAAAGGGATACGTCGGCGGCGCCAAAGGCTCGAGAAACTTGGGAGTTGCGGGTGTGGCCGACGCGAATGCGCCGCTAAGGTCGAGTCGCAGAGCGTGTTCCATGATGGTGATGGATCCGCGAGTGACGTACGTTGTGCAGCGCAAGCGATCGATGCCGTCGTGTCGTATCGATGGTGTCGTCCGCACGTGCTGACTTGGAGCTGCTCGGGCGGAAGGAAGAGCAGTAAGAAGCCGTTTCCAGGACGGATTTTTAACCAATCACTTTTGTACAAGGGATAGGGAACACACTGTTCAAGAAGAGACAGTCGAGCCAGATGGTGGCATGGGACACTGGCCAAATGGTTTGAATTAAACCAAAGAGGTTTTAGAAAGAGTCGTAGAATGGAACCAGGTTGTGGAGAGACGGGAAGTATAGGATATTAGAGGTTTCGCGTTGTCAGGTTGGCGAGCCAGCGCTCAAAATAGTGGGTCGTTTGATTGCATGAGACATTGATATAGGACCGAATGTCCTAGATTAAGTCCTTCACCTTCATCTTGGCGAGCAAAGCGACACCTTGGGAGAGACGCCAACAACCACCAGCATGGAAGAGTATAGTATGCGCTATTGATTACGTTGGGAAAATCCACAAATACCTGACCATTCATGATGATTAGAACGTTTGAAGATCGTCGGCGTCGGGATGAAGAAGTCCGACAACGTATTAGTGAAAAACTCGCGCAATCGGGTGAACGTGAAAAACTCAAAGAGCTTTTACGTCACAAACTCATTGAATGTGGATGGCGAGATGAAATGAAAGCACATTGCAAAGGTATGTGGGGAGGGAAAAGGATCCAATGAGTCTTTCGAACAACTCATTAAAGGATGCACCCATTCGGTAGAGGTGATCCGGACCAAAGGCATTGATCAGGTGACAGTCGACGACCTGATTGACGAAATCACACCCAAAGCACGTGGTATGTTGGGTTTTATTGTTTTGATATACGATTGGGAATGCTAACGGTTTGTATTGGTATCCTAGCGGCCGTCCCCGAGAATATCAAAGGGGAGATGCTCGATAAAATCAAAGCGTTTATTGAGAAATCGGCGTAAAATGAGGCGATAATATATATCGACAATTGCATCGCACTGTGTCTTGACTCCTTGGCTCTGTTGGTTGTCGTACAGGCCGCTACGTCGAGCCTGTCGAGCGTGCGATCGACACGACTGGAATCTCTCTGGCGTGGACCAGGTGAGCCTGTCGTCGTCATCGACGTTGCGTTCGGATCTGGTCCTGTGTCACATCGACAAGCAACCGTTATGAGCTGTCGTGTGCGCTACGTTGACATGTAAAACACTGCAACATATTGGTGCTGCTTGGTGAGCTTCTCCCAAAATGGCTACATGCAAGTTTGTAACAAGTACCCAATGTTACAAACGGTTAAGAACGTTCGTAGAAGACTTTTCCTGTTCCAACGTCACTTGGCTCATTCCTTCATCCAAGCATCATGGCGGTCGCCAACAACTCGGCCGCACCGGCATCAACGCCACCTACCAGCGCTGGACTTAAGCATCGACGGAAGAGCAAGGCACAAAAGAAAGCAGCCGCGGCTGCGCTACTGATTGCGCCCTCGCCGGCTTCCAACGGATCCCGACAAGCTCAGTTCGCACCTCCCAAGCCACGTCCTGTCATGGCGCTTCTTCCCACGTCTTCTGTCGCCTCGTCGTCCCCCACGCCCAGTCGACCATCGACACCGCTGAAACATAGTCGTTTGGCATTGGATTTCCCCATTTCCCCATTGCAATCCCTTCGAAAACAAGGTTCCACGACCACAACGTCGACGTCCATGTCACCCACGTCGATGCAGCGCATGCAACGTCTTCACAATCTCCAGATTCAAACAGATTTCACGGTTTCCGCCTCCACTTCCCCACCAGCCTCCCCCACGACTGCCAGTGAAAAACGTCCCGTTCGCCCACCCCATGCCCCGTTTCGACTGGCAGATTTTTTGTACAAAGAAGTCTTTGGGGTTCATGATATCAAATCCAGCGATGCCGTACACCAAGAACGTGTGCAAAACTTTCTGGTGGTTCCCTACAACACGGAACAACTCTTTGCTTTTGGGGTGTTTCTGGCCCTCGATAGTTTTCTCTACGTGTTTACGTACCTCCCACTTCGCATGCTATTTGCATGTGGTTGTGCCGTCACATCGGTCTCGTTTCATACACGTGTGTTTCGACGAACCCATTTTTATGACCTCATGGTTGCCGTACTCATTGCCGTTGGAACAAGTGTCTTGTGGCGGGTGGATATGTCACGTATGTACCATGCCATTCGTGGCCAAGCATTGATCAAACACTATGTGCTTTTTACGATGCTCGAGATTTTTGACCGATTGTTCTCCTCCCTTGGTCAAGACGTGCTCGATTCACTCTATTTTACGGCACGTTTTCAACCTCGACGAGTGGGACGGATGGCGATGGATTTTGGAGTCGCGTTGGTCTATGTGACGCTCCATGCGTTGCTCCTCTTTGCTCAAGTTGTGACGACCAACGTAGCTATTAATTCCAGTAATACGTCGCTCCTCACCCTCCTTATTTCCAACAACTTTGCTGAACTCAAGGTACGTTCAAATCTCCTGGTACACTGGTTTTCGGTTGACCAACGACTTTGGTGTGGCACTAGACCTCTGTCTTCAAGAAATTTGAAGAGCAAAATCTCTTTCAAATTGCGTGTAGTGATATTGTCGAGCGATTTAAGCTCTTTCTCATCATTGCGCTCATCCTGCTACAGTCCAACGCCCGCGACGTTGTATACGGCACGGTACGATCCTTTGGGTGGTTCTCGTATCTTTCACTCACTCACATACGCTGTCGCTTTGTAGACCATGGTCATGCTCGCGGAGATGGTCATTGACTGGCTCAAGCATGCCTTTATCACAAAATTCAACCAAATTTCACCATCAGTCTACTCCAAGTTTATTACGATTCTCTGTCGGGACCTCACGGGTTGGAAGAACCAAGACACGATCCTCGACCATACTCATCACGTCTCACGACGGCTTGGCCTTGTTTCGCTCCCTCTTGCGTGTGTGGTTCTCCGCATGGTGAGCAAAGCTCTCTATGATCGTGCACCCCTCGCACTTGCATCACCCAGTGGCGCCCTTGTCTCTTTGGCGTTCTTTGGATGCCTCGTAGCCTTCAAGACGTTGCTCAGTCTCGTGCTCATGATCTATGCCTGTCGGTCGGGTCGTCTCGACGACACACGACCCAAGAGTCCACGTGCTGTGCGTCAACTCGAATCCATTCAACGCTACAAATGCTAAAAAGAATTTGGTATGGTATGCTATCTGTATGGCAGTGTTTTACGGTTGGGGGAACTAACTAAAATCAGACTTTCTTCTTCTCTTCTTGGTCATGTTTTTTTCTTCTCACTCGTTTGTAATCATCTTCCTACAGGCGTCTTGGATCTCAAGTCGCCACTTCTTCAAACAAAAATTGGTTCTTGGTCACGGGAAAAACAAATTGGGTTGGGTTGGCTTCCTCTGCCTTGGACATACTGATACAGTTTACTTGTACATCGCGTCGGGCTACCAGCCTTGCCGCCATCGTTTTCCCGGCACTTCGTCTTTTCTTTCTCTCCTTCTTACATGCGTCCACCATTGTGCAGTCCCAGTCCAAGTGTTCCAGTCGCCGACGTCGACGCAAATGGCATGCCATACGCATCATACTGCGGCTGTGGTGGCTGATGATGGGCGTGATGTTGTGGTGGCACCGCATACGATTGCATCGTCATTCCACCCATAGCATAACTAGCTCCCAATGTTGCTGGTTCAAATCCCAAATCCAAATTGAGATCCATGTGCGGGAATCGTTTGAGAATTCGTGCCGTAATACGACGACCACCCGATGTATTCTTCATGGCAGGTAAATGTGGACGAATCGCCTTGACAAGTGCCAAACATTGATCTTCAGCCGAAACACTCAAAGCGCGTTGGACCACATAATTGGCAAATTGATCTTGCAACATCTTTTGCATCTTGGGGCAATGCGTAATTTCTTCGACATATTGCTTGAGTACAGATGGTGGTGCCTTCTCCAAACACTTTTCAATCACATTCGAGCTAAATTTCTGCACCGACAGCTCAAACACATTGCCCAATGGTTTCACAATCACACCATAGGCTTCTTCGGCCGTACACGAATCCAGTACATACTGCACCACATAGTTGCCGTAAGGATCTTGCATCAACTTCATCGCTTGTTTCTCAACTTGCGTAATGACTTCGCGCTTCTGCTGATCGTTGGCAGCATCGAGACAGCGTTGGAGGACACAACAACCATGACGATGTGTACCAACGGTCGTACACTCTTTGCACACAGCATCAAAGACAAACTGATTGTACTCGGGCTTCATATACTGGAGGGCTCGTTGAATCACATGGTTGCCATTCGAATCGATGCACAAGCGTACAGCATCATCCTTCAATGCCTCCACAATGAGGTCTGGAAGGTTCACACGACGCAATTCACTACCGTCACTTGCCAATTCAACGACCTGAGCCGATGTTGCACACACTTCAACAACCTTTTGAACCGATCGAGTGCCGTGCAAGTTGAGTGCTGCTGCCACCAAATGTCCACTCACCCGACGCACAATTTCCAGTCGTTGAAGTGGTTTGGCACGCTCCAATAGTTTCTGGAAGAGATAATTACCAAAGGGATCCACCATCATCTCGGCCAAGTGGTCCATGGCTTCGGCATAAATCAAGTCACACAAGGCCTTGCGTTCGTCATAGTACTCGAGCTGTTCTTGAAGCAAACGACAGCCATTTTGGTCCTTCGACATGGAAAACACACGACCTTGAACATCTTCCACCTTGAGCATTGCGTCCACCGGTGCAACTTGTGCAGCACTCGCTGCCATTGACAAACTACTACCAGAGAGTCCACCCAACGCATGGTGGGCCGACGGATGAGGCGCCATTGTCAATGCGGCCGACGACGAATGATGATGCATCTCACTACTATTCATACGGTACGTCGAACGATTCGAGCCGCCACGCGCCATGTAGGAAGACGGCGTGGACGACGATGCTCCATAGCCATCATACTCTTGAAAATGCTGCTGCAAATGATGTGGTGACGTCGTGGGTGACGCGTGCGGCACATGGTACGATTGCGACTGATGCAATTGCGGCTGCGGTGGTGGATACGGTGATGCCGCATGACTTTGGGGTTGGTGATGTGCAAACTTGCACTTGTTCCCCATACGACAATGACCTTGGAGGAAAAACTTGCATTGCTTGACACCATAGTGACCACCAACCGATGTATGGGGTGACGGTGGTGGCGACGACTCCATCATCCCCATTCGACCGGTCGACGAGGACGAATACATGCCGTGGGAACGACCATAGTTGCGTGGTGCACGATGACCATGCTGAGGTGACTGATGGTAAATTGGTTGCATCGATTGTTGTTGGTGGTACTGATGCGATGAGGTCGATTGCTGTTGCTGTTGGTATGGACTAAAGCCCGAAGGGGATTGCATCGCATACGGCGATTGGGCTGGTGCTCCATACGACGATGAGGAACTCGCACCCCATGACGCCTGTTGTTGCCCAGGCTGTCGACCACTCGAGCCATAAGCATCACTCGTGTAGCGATAGCTGTTGTTGTTTGCACTGTATCCATACGCGGGGGACTGATTCGATGGCTGTTGAGGTTGGTGAAGAGCTGCCTGTGACTCTGCATAGTAATACGCAGCTGCCGATGAACTCGATGCTAACATCTCTTGGCTACTAGTCGACGACCATTCATCGTCCGTGTCCACAGCGGGTGGGCTATGGCTCATCAAGTAACCATACGAGGCTGTCGTGGCTGTGGGGGGTCCTGTAAGGCCCGACGATGTTGGTTCTTTCCCGAGACTGCGGTCGGCATCTAGGTCGAGCGACTGAGCCGTAGGTCGTGGTGGTTGATTGATGGCCACGACACTCGTACTAGCACTTCCCTCGTGACGTCGAGGAGGCAAACGATGCGACGGAGGAGCGGGAGGATGGTCATCATCCAATGCCATTTTGAGGAATCCACCACCAAGCGCTTGACTGGGCGACTGCGAAAGAAACATCTCAATACTGTTCTTGCGACGAGCATCACGAAGAATACGGGTCGATGCCGAGCCAAGCGAAACTCCACGACTACCGAGGGGGAGTGGTGGAGGAGCCGACGTCGTTGGAGTTGTACCATTGTCAACGTCATGGGTCGTCTGGTTCGTGGGGGACACTGTCCGCGGAGGCAACACTTCGTTATTATCCCCTGATTCATCTCCAAACTCTGGGGACGCCGCTGCAAACCCACCAAAATCGGCAAAACGGAAAAACTTGGATTCAAACGTGCTTCCGGTTGAAGAGACCGTCGTGGACGTCGACGAGACAGTCGTCGTTAGCGGAGCAGCAGCAGAGACCGTGGATTTCCCCACAGGGGATTCACTGTCCTCTTCATAGACTGTAGAGGACAGCGAAGACGCCGAATCAACCGAGCGAATACGTGCATCACGAGCATCGCGGTCAGATTCACGCTTGGGATTCGCTGCGTCCGTAGCCGACGTCATTGTAGACGAGGAGGGGAGCGACGCAGGAGGAGGCAGAGGAGGAGAGATGTCGGCAGTGCCAAACTCCATTAAAATACCACCACTATCACCACGCATTCGCCGAAGTGACACTCTACTCCCAGCAGACCTCTACCCGTCGAAGTGGGAAACAGAGGAGAGGAGAGAGTGGAGGAGGAGGAGATGCGGAGCGTAAATTGCCGAGTGGCTGACTTAGATCTTCCGTCTTGGGTACGTCGTGTCGCGCGTGAATTTCCTCGGCGTAGACCAAGAAAGAAGCGAAGAAACCGCGACGGGGCGGAGGGGAGCAGAGTGGAGCTGAGGTCAAGGAGAAGAACCCACGCCACACGGCAGAATCCCTTCGCTATGAAGGAAATGGGGGACGAGAGGAGCGGAGGAGAGGAGGAGAGGAGAACGTCCTCTGCGCAACAGTACGGCGACCGGCGATCCCGTCGGTGGCCTGGCGGCAACGAGGGACTTGAGTTGGGAGGGGGGCGAAGTACTGGGCCTGGTGCCAACTTCCTAAACTACTTAACTTCAGTATAGGACCCTATTAAGTACGAACACCTGTTGAATATGATATGTGAATGCACAGGGAATGACGTTGAAAAAACAGGCAGCACGGAAGAGAGAACGATGTGCGGGGACTTGTTGAGCCATCACCAGGTGGTTCCAAGTGGTCAGGTATCGACAGGTGGGTTTGAGATCTGTCGCACATGACAACAAGTGCTGGAGAGGAAGGTATTGATTACAAGAGCAGGGTCTCATGTTTCCATGAGACAGTCAACCCCTACAGTATATCCCGAATAAGACGTGCATTTTGGGTGTGGAGGTCTTTCTGGCGGAGCGGAGGGGACGGCAGGAGGGTATTCCTAAAGAGGAGGAGGAATTTCCTCCTCAAATTGGAAAGGTTTTGGTTAGAATTTTCGTGCGGACCAAACCAACGCCTCACGTGCAGCAGAGTGATCGCCAAGAAAGTCAGTGGGAGAACAATGTCGGACGGGACGAACAGGAGCCAGTGGTCTCAGGGCATACAAGAGTGATGGTCCTTGTGGGTCTTCCGAGTTTGTATCCGATACGTTCGTAACACCAAGAATGATGGTCTCGTGTATCCATTTTTAGCTGTAACCAAGAGTTTCGGTTGTGGGGAAGCGGTTTGAATGCCACTTGCAAGATCATGACGAGCGACGACGCTACGCCAATTGATGCACCGACTCCGGATTCACTGGATACTCTGGACACTCCGAAAGCTGATGGAGGGGCCACAAACCCAGTGCTGACGCCGACGACGCTCCCGCCACTCGGCAAACCACCACTCGATCCACGGGTGCTCCGGACAGTTCTCACGAGTTATGAAGGCGAGACGATCGTTGTGCCCCAGTGCGATTCACCCGTCTACCATGGCTACGGCACGGCCGTCTTTTCTACCGGTTTCACATACAGCGGAGCATTCCACTGGGGTCGTCTGCATGGACACGGAGGTATCGTGTGGAACTCTGGCGTCACGTACGAAGGCGATCTTGTTGACAACGAGATGATGGGTCGCGGAACCTACACATGGCCAAATGGGAGTTCATACGTCGGGGATATCGTGCGTGGACGACGTCATGGGTATGGTATCTTCTGCACAGGCACACGGGGTGTCGTGACGTTGAATCGAGAAAGTCTGGCCCTGGACACTGAGGGAGCACCACACACGTTGAACCCACTGCAGTTTACCTATCACTGTGCCGATTCTGCCGACGCACTTGAGGCTACAAGCAATGCTCGGTATGAAGGTCAGTGGGTCGACGGACTACCCCATGGTCGTGGTATTTTGGTCTTTGACGATGATCAACACGTTCGGTACGAAGGGGACTTTGTCGAAGGCAAGCGACACGGTCATGGCGAAATGCGGTACGCAAGTGGCAACA
The DNA here is from genome assembly GCA_023336255.1 of Pythium graminicola. Lineage (NCBI taxonomy): Eukaryota > Oomycota > Peronosporomycetes > Pythiales > Pythiaceae > Pythium > Pythium graminicola. The sequence continues at coordinate 17,345 of JAADWU010000102.1, forward strand.
TCTACGTCGGAGAATGGGCCCATGACGTCAAGAGTGGACACGGGACGATGCTGTGGATGGCAGCAGATGGTAGTGGACCAATTGAGAAATACGATGGTGCGTGGCACGACGATCGACCACATGGCCATGGCCGTCACGTGTGGCTTAACTCGTCAAAGTCTCCACAACGTGAGAAGAATTGGTACGAAGGGGATTTTGCCCACGGTGTACGTCATGGTCGTGGTGCCTTCTTTTACGCAAATGGTGCACGCTACGAAGGTGAGTGGGTCGAGAACGTCAAGCACGGCACCGGCGTGTTCTTTTATGAAGACGGTCGTGTGTTTGTGGGTGAGTTCCGTGATGATCGTGCCATCGACAGCCATACCAGTGATACAGCATCGGGTAGCAAAATCCTGCTGTTTGTAGACGATTTGCTACCACCGGAGGGACGGGACAGGGCCCGTAAGTTGCTCGAGCATGCTGTCCTTCGGTTGAATACCGAGTTGCGAGCCCTCTACCGTCAGTATATTGCACTGCCAACGCCTGGTTCGCCGACGCGCCAATCTGCAAGTCCAGTCAAATCCACTGACGATCCAAATGACACTAGTGCCGTGCTCATGGAATACTATGAATGCCGTCGACTGCTGGCCGATGGCGGTCTCAAACTCAGTGCTGGACACTTGGAGCGTCATCTTGAGCGAGTGCGTGACGCTCAGCGGTTAGCAATGATCCCAGACGATGCAGTTTTGCCTCCTGTACGTATAACTGAGGCCGTGACGCTTGCCGCGTCGCTCCCCGAGGTCGTTCCACCATCGCGATTGCTGCTCTTTCGCGAATTTGCCGAATTGCTCGTGCGTTTAGCCTACGAGCGACTGGAGCGGGACTTCGAGACTAGTGGAACAGGGCCACAGCTTCTCGCCGACGCATTTGTAGCATTGTACGAGCACCTCACACGTGAGCGTCAGCAGAGGTTGACTGGAGGCAAGACCACTGTCCTCGCAGACAATTGGCCTTCGGTCCTTGAGCAGCTTCATGTGAAGGAGCTACACATCATCTACTTGAAGCATCATCGTGCGTTTGAGCGGCTCTTTGTCGCATGTCGCCATCGGGACCAGCCCACTCCCACCGAAATCAACGACGAACCCGAAGATACAACAGTCGGACCTCCAACAGTGTCGGTGCGGTCTCTCCTGGCGCAGTTACAAGACCTCCACGTATTCTCAGCCTCGTTCCGCCTCCGCCACGCTCTCCTTGCACTGGAGGATGCCTTCTCGCTCGACGACGACAACGACTCACCCACGAATGCAACGACAATCGATCCGTTCTTTGTGACGATGCCGTTGTTGTTCACTGATTTTCTTGATGCGATCGCGATTGTGCTGCTCACGAAACACCAACAACTCCCTGACGAGCAGCACCAAGACACGCCTGTGGGGACACCGCTATTTGCTCTCGTCGATGAATTCCTACATGCATTGCCGATGCAGCTATAGCGTAAGATCCAAATAGGTTCTATTGCATGTCTCTAGCCCTTCTAGTACACACCACCAACTTTGCCCATGGCCTGTGCATACCGGGACGGCAGACTTACGGCTTGGTGATCGTCAAATGTTGCTTCAAAAATGTCGCCCTGGTACGAGTAGCGGACATACCTATGCATAACAAAACACCCATCAGCATACTCTTCTCCTTCGCCACGTCAATCAATAAATAACGTACAGTTGCGGCACAACGGGTTTCTTCTCCGTGTCTTCTTGTCCAGCGCACGGATTGTAAAACCCCAGTAAACTAGCCTTGGACGTACGACCAGGCAATGTCAATGTCGAGTCTTGGACGAAAAATTGCATGGGGACGGTCACATCGATCCATTTTTGCGCGAGCACCGCATCGTCACCATTCTCCGTATCTGTATCGCTGGTACTAGTGGTCGTAGCGTCGGCAGTCGTAACGGTTGGCTGGTACGATCGATCAGTTGCGTCAGGGTTTGTCGGATCTTTGCCATAACGAGCCAACAGCACTACGAGACCCTGGTGCTCACGTTTCTGTTCTTCAGTTGCCATCTTTTCTTGTGCGCATGACACCATGAGCTGTTGTTGGGCGAGCGCAATGCGTCGGGCCGAGCTCACGTAGTGGAGACGGGTCTCGTGTTTCTTCTCCAACTCTCGACGACGCTTGCGTTCCTGTGCAGGTTTGACCAACTGCGTCACAACGGCCGAGATTACAAACGGTGTGGTCGCGGCGACAAAAGTCGAGAAAGCCGATTGCGCTGAGAACGGGGAAAGGAAAATGGGCATGACAAAGCGTACCGAGCCACGCGTGAAGCCGAGACGGAGCGTCACACCGGCGCGGGCAAGCAGTACACCCATTGCAAGTCGCGTCCGATTCGAAATCTGTTTGCTACCACC
>JAADWU010000103.1:0-19713 GCA_023336255.1 Pythium graminicola
AATGGAGCGAAGCTATGCATGAAATTTCCCTTTCAACTGGTGAGAGTCTTTTACCAAGATCAATAAAGATGTGATGAGATTGTCGAGCTCACCACTTACCATCCCAATTGAAATGACCATTCTGAATAGAATGGTCTCAGATGACTTTTGATAGAGAAAAGAATGCTAGGAGGAGAGAATCCAGGGATATGATCAACGACCACTTGTGTCCCATGGTCGTCATCCAGTGCGACGTTCGCCAATCGACCATTATCATGTAGCCATGGTGCCAGTTGCTCACGTTACTTGGTACCCATGTTGCCGAATGAGTGCGTTATAAAACTGATAACATCTCATTTTCATAACGCATGCCAATGTTGGCATGGACGTTTTGGGGTCACGTGGGTCGCGGGTCTAGGCGGGTCAATGGATTTGAGCGTATTGTCATGACCCGCCCGAGTAAGTTTTGACTTGGATTTCGTATATACTGTGATTCCGAAGCATCCAATCAGACCCAATTTCTGTTTTGTCCCGGCGCTGCCACAAGAGCCTTTTCCCCTAGCCTCATTGCTGAACGTTCGACCAATTGTGCGCAATTTGAACTTGCCAGATGTCAGATTGATGGTGTGGAAGTGTTGGGTGTGGTTCTTGGCAAAGTGAAGATCGTTGGCAAAAAGTGTGGTTTCACTCGCGATACACAATACACGTACTGTATTGCCAATCCAGTATCATGGGCGTGTGATCAAAGGGCACCATCCCTGTCATCATTGTTTGTTCTGTGGTGGCAGTTGCGATGGCAGTGCCACCTCTCTTCCATATCTCAGCTTTGTTCCTGAGGAAGAATTCGTGAAACCAAGCACCTCACAATTCATATGATCAGCCGCGTTGATTCATTCGAGAATCCAGAGATTGAACTTGTCAGCTTTCCTGCCATTCCTGGCTGCATTTATCTCTCTTCTTCCCACGACATACATATACGTGCAGATTCCTGACATCACCCCACTCATCCGCGGGAGCATTCCGCCAAAACAAGTTCCAATGTTTGGAATCCAAACCATATTGCTGTTATGGTCTGTGGGCCGCAGCTGAGTATGGGTAAACCAGACCGCAAATTGTGCGGTTCCGATGGCAGTTTTGGGGCAAACAGCGTGCATGTCCGCTCTCAGCCAATGCTGGTCAAATAGGCTGCAAAGCTCCCACACAGGAACGCTCTCCCACGTACAAATAAATAATCTACCGCACCGAGCGCTGGGGTAAATTAGGCGGCCTGGGAGAGGGAGTTGGCTACACGACGACAAGGGTAAGTTGCAGTTCAGCACTCGCTACATCAGACCTCGATCATGCCACAGCGAGCAGCATTCTGGCTGAATGATTCAGCGACTGTACAGCCAGATACAGAAATCTCGCGGTAATCGTGGGATGAAGCTTTCAACACTGTGAAATGTACTGTACACTTGGGGACGGTTTCATACGGACTGTCCTTGAATGTGGATTCCAAGCCAATCCATCTAGTAAATACCCACACCCTTGTACCATCGCTCCTATTCCCTCCATCTAATGGCGCGACATCTCATTTCAATCTCTCTCTGTTGCGACGAAAATCTCTGGAAATGGCGGCGCCATCAGCCATGGCTTTGTTGGTCGTGGTCACAACCAACGACTTCATCATAGGGAGCAGATGTGACGCGCCCACTACTGCCCTGGCTCTCGCCCTTATGTGCACCGTCAAACGTGGTCCTCTCCCAACAACCCGCGGTCCGTGGTTAGGGGACCAACATAACCCGTGCGTGTTTTGTGTGAAAGGCAGAAGAAAAGAACAACACCACTCGTTCCCTCTTTCATTCACTCCAGTATCCAGAGTTTTGCCAACTTGAGGGTCCTTCCCATTCTCCAATCTGCCACCTCGAGACAACTTCTCCAGTATCTCCATGCAGGTTGCCTCACCAGACATTCACGCGGCCGCCAAGCCAAGCGACCACTTTGAAGCGGTGCAGCGCATCACACGTCGTATTGACGCCATTGGGGAGCAAGACAAGGGCTTGTGCTTTGGTCTCTCATGGTATTACATTCGGCTCATTTTGCTCACGGGCATTGGCTGGGCCATGGATGCCATGGAAACCCTCGTGTTCACGTACGTCGGCGGAATGATCGCCAAGGATATTACGATGAGTAAGCATCAGACCTCGTTTCTCAATGGCGCAGTGTTTGTTGGCTCGTTTGTTGGCTCGTTCCTCTTTGGAAGTCTTATGGACAAGTATGGACGTCGTCCCATGTTTATGGTGACGTTGCTCATTTTCCTCGTTGGTCTCGGTCTCTGTGGTGCAAGCTGGAATATTACGTCGCTCACGGCCTTCCGGATCCTCGGTGGCGTTGGTTTGGGCGGTGAACTCCCCGTGGCATCGACACTTGTGCAAGAATTGAGTCCCAAGAAGACGCGTGGTAAAATTATTGTTGTGCTCGAATCGTTCTGGGCCGTTGGTGGCTGCTTTGCTGTCATCTTTGCGTTTTGGGTGGCCCCCCACACGGGCTGGCGCAAGTTGTTCTATCTCTTGTGTATCCCTGTCGTTTACTCAGCCGTTATTCGCTTTCTCATTCCTGAATCACCCAAGTGGCTCGCCAGTGTCGGTCGCTATGAAGAAGCTGTGGCGATCGTTGAGGATATCGAGCGTGCCCATGGTATTGTGTACGACGAAAAACAACATGTCGATGCTGTCCCAATTGTCCGCAGTAACTTTGTACTCCCAGACTCGCATTTCGAACGTATCAAGTTGCTCTTTATGGCCCCGTTTTCAATCCGTACGACGGTCCTTTGGACACTCTGGTTTGGCATTTCCATGTCCTACTATGCCGTGTTCATTTTGCTTCCAGGGCTGATTGCCGCGACGGGCTACAATATCAACGGATCTGCTAGTCGTATGCTCATCATTGTGTTTTTCCAACTCCCGGGATACTTTTCGGCGGCCTGGCTCGTGGAAATTCTTGGTCGTCGTCGAACGCTCTCGCTCTACCTCTTTGGTTCGTTTGTGTCGTCGATTGCATTTGCCTACGTTGGTGGTGACGCCGCACCGGTCATGATTACAGCGTGCTGCATGTCGTTCTTCTTGCTCGGCGCCTGGGGTCTTGTCTACTCGTACACACCTGAAAATTACCCCACGGCAATTCGCGGTATTGGTGCTGCATACCCCAGTGGGTTTAGCCGCATTGGTGCCTTCAGTGGCCCGTACCTTTGTACCGACATGCTCAACTCGTGGGGCTTTTCGCTCTACGCCATCATGTGGTTTTTCGGTGGTGTCTTACTCTTTATTGCCCTCACGACCTTGTTCTTCGGCTACGAACCCAAGGGTAAAAACATTGAACACTATGGTGACCATGTCGATGATGAAGACGAAGCTTTTGTCAAAGCCTCCACACCCCTCAACTAAGTGTGTTTGTATGCCATGATCTCATTCTTTACTGGATTAATACCACGTTCTTGAAAGATAAAATGAAAATTCATTACGACGAACTAATAGCTACGACTACAAAAGGAACTATGGCTACGTTAGTTGGCTTGCTCGGCATTGAGGCGATCGCGTGGTGGATCCATTTTCTGAATCTTGACCATCGGATCACGTCGCAAGGCACTAGAAAAAAACACAACATCATGAGTTTTCAATTCCCTCGAATGTCGACAGAAACAAAAAAACGTACCTGAGATCGTTGGGTGTGACAAAGATGAACTGCTTGTTGCTCTCCTTCTTGGCGGCTTGTACCAACAACTGAATTGTCATATCCCGATTCACCGAGTCCATAAACACATCAAACTCGTCCATGACACGGAAGGGACATTCGATACTCTCACCCAATGCCAACAACAAAGACACTTGGGTATACGATCGCTCGCCACCCGAGAGTTCCTTCATGTCAGTGACTTGAGAATTGCGAGACCGACCTTGTTCATTATGTAGCACTGCAATTTCGAGTCGCTGATCATCGTGACGGAATCGAAGTTTGCCTGCAAAGCTGTTGATGTTCATGTACTTGTTGAACTCGCCCGACGTACGATTGGCAATCTCCTTCCGTAGTACTGCCCACACACGCTTGCGTTCATCGAGCATTGAGCGCACGCGCTCCAAATTGCCTGCAAACATCTCAAATGTGCTCTGCTTGGTCATGTACTTGAGTGTCTTTTCTTCTTTGTCCAGAAGCAAATCATTCAAGTCCATGCCTTGGAATCGACTACGTTCCATGTCGATTTTGCGCTTAATATCCGTCAGCCGCTTGCCATAAAACTCGTGCGTCTCGTTGACTGCAATACGTTCGTCGCTGCCACACACTGCCCTGGCTTTTTCACTGAGCTGCTCACACTCGGCGCGAATCTGGGCCAGCTCGTCCTTCCACTGGACGACAAACTCACCGGCAGCAGCAGCTTCGCGTTCGTATCGAAGCTCTTGGACTTTAACTTCACTCAAATGCTTATAGATGCCATTGACATCTTCTTGGAGCTCAGCAATTTGCTCCGCAAGATCCTTCTCCAAGGCCGTGTAATCGTCAACGTCCTTGAGATGTCCTTCCAGGTCGGGATTAAACTTGGACAACAAGACATTCAGCTCAGTATCACGAGCCTCCAGGTTTTCAATATCGCGTTGAGCTTCGACAACTTCTTCCTCCAGTACCGTCGTATCCACCGTATTTTGCTGCACATCATCGGCCAACTCATCCTCAAGATTGCGCAACTCGACGCGACGCTGGTTGAATCGTCGTGTGAGATCGTTTAGGCGCTCACCATGTCGACGCATCTCGTGCAAAACCTCGTCACGATCACGCCCCAATCGGGCTTCGTCGCGTTGCATGACCTCACGACTGTTTTGCACGAAGTGAAGACGTTGCTCGAGTTCACGGACATCAGCTTCGACATCTTGACAAATGATTGAACTACGCTTTTGACCCTTGTTCGCAATGTACGACAAGTTTCCCTTGCGCACTTGGAAACGATCACCATTCGGGAGGTAGACTTCTGTGATATAGTTCGAGACCATACGGAGATTTCCGTTTGATCCACGAAGCACGTCCTGCTCGGCATCCTTACGCTCCTTGTAGAGCAACTTGCTATCTGTGTTGCACACATCGACAAGGGCGTTGAAGACATCATCATTGCTTACTTCCAAAATGTTGCAGATAGCGTGATCACCGAGCACGCCTTCGGCCACACGTAGATTGTTGTACCGTCGACCAGAACGCTTGGCAATGATGATCGTGGCCTGATTCGGAGGGCACTTTATCCGACGCTTGAGTTCGTCCAGCAATGCCTTGTCTCGACCATTAACGACCAAGTAGCTCTGCAACGAACCTTTCAATGCAACTTCGATGGCAACCGCAAAATTCATGAATCGCTCGGGTAGTTTGACAAACATGCCAAGGGGACCAATGGGCGGAGCAGAAAATCGATGTAGATTCTCCTGGATCAATTGCTGCAGTTGCGGAATCTTGTTGCCATACACCATGAGCGAATCACGCGATTGTCCCCGCAAACTGGAGATCCGGCTCTGAGCACGCGCAATCTCATTGTCGGCATCACGTAGCTGGCGACGGCAGTCTTCATACTGTTGCTCAAGTCGATCAATCCCATCGTTCGGTTGAGCCATCTCTCGTGCGTGTTCCAAGTCTCGCTCAATCTGTGCGACTTCGTGACGCTTGCGTTCAATGTGATCGCGCATCTCGTCGTTACGTTGCATTCGATTGCGAATCATCGCTTCGTGGTCACGGTGTCTCTTCTCGATATCTCTCTCGAGACGTTGAATACGCAGTTTCAACCGCTCTTGTTGCTGATGAATCTGCTTCTGCTCAGCCTTATGAGCATGGAGTGGTCGTCGTGCCTCTCGGATCGCTTCTTTGGCTTCCTGCTTTGCACGCTGTGTGGCTTGCAAACGCGTCGTCATCGTATCGAGCTCCTCGTTCTTGTACTTCTGTTTGGCTTCGAGCGCTGCTACCATCTTGGTCACTTCTTCGTATTTCTCACGGATCTCTTCTTCATCGCGCTGTTTGATCTTCATCTTCTTGGCAATCTTATGACCTTCCAGTTCCTTTTCGTGAACAAATGACCACGCAAGTTCTTTCTTAACCTGAACAAACTCGTCTTCGAGTTTACCGATGCTTTGGGCCTCCTCCCATCGTTGAACAGCTTCTTCCATAGCTTCCTTAAGCGCAGCAACTTTGACCTTCTCACGTCGCAAGACCGAATCTGACAGGTTTCGTGTCTCTTCATCAATCTTGCCGTAGGTGTTGCGCATCTTGTACAAATCAGTCGATTGCAAGAAGAACTTGTACTTGTCAGTTGGATTGCCCTTGAGGAATAGCTTGGCATTCTCTTGATCGAGGATTGCACATGGATTCTCCGTCTACACAATTCATAGATCCGTGTAAATACATCGATCGCCAGTCTTTTGCAGTATAGTATTGCACAGTAACCTGAATGTTAAGATGGTCGAGCATTGCGTCCAAATCATTCTTGAGCTTGGACACCAAGGTGCCATGTTCATTCTTGAGTCGGTACTCAGCAGATCCATCCCGACGAATCAGACGTTCGACAATGATCTTCTTCCCAAACACCTTGGGTCGAAATGCATCGCCTTCTTTTGCAGCTGCAAGACCCTTTACATGAGTTTTCGTTTCCCACACGTCACGTATCACATCATGACGTACCGTCATTTCGCAACGTGATGCGCACGAGTGCGTTCCCGTCATGTCCATGGCGAATGAGGTTCTTGATGCTTTTGCCACGGTGCGTACTACGAGCACTCGCGCCCAAACAAATCTACATCACTTCAACATGAGACAACCCAGTCGTTTCCTCCTCAATCCAAACAACGCACCTGAATCGCCGCAATAATCGCACTCTTGCCACTCCCGTTTTCCCCCGTGATAAAGTTGATATGTGGTGACTATACACAACCATTAGTGAGACTACGAACCTCGATCGAGTACCAACGTACGAACGTACCAATTGCACACGCATTTTCCGATGACACATGAAATTCTCACAGTAAATTTCTTCAATCACGCCCATTTCCGTACTACTTCGATCGCTTTTGGTGTCTTGTGCTTGTTGTTGCTGCGACGCCGGCAACATTTCTTCATCGTCTTCGGTCTCGTCTCCATCCTCTGCTGGCGCGGGTGCGGTGCGCTTGCGCTTGCCGTTGGCTTTGGTTTTGGTAGTTGCCATGTCAACGTCGTCGTCGTCGTCGCCTTCGTCTGCGTCACTCGTCGCGTCTTGCGAACCCATCGACGTCCGTGCAGACGCTCTACGACCACGCACGCCGTTAGACGCGCCGTTAGACGACGGACTATCGTCCGCACGCGTCTTACGCGCCTTTGCGATGCCCGCCATGCTTGACTGCGGTGACCACTGATAAGCCCGCCAAGAAGCGATGGAATGGGACCAAATACCGGTATAAATCGATATTCCGGCTGTTCAAAAATATATTCCGGTAGTTTACCGGTATTCACTTTTGAGTCCATTTCGTGCAACGGATTTCTGTTCTGCATTCTTCTTTTTCTCGTACGTGTCCGTGAATCTCGGTTCTCCGCTCCTCTGTTCCTCCGCCGCATGGCACGCTCCGCTAACAAACCCACCTCCCATCGTGAGGAGACACGTCCGCTCCTCCCTGTAGAGACCTCCTCCTCCTCTCCGCCGCCGTCCCAGAAATCCATCATTCTCAGTGTCTGCTCGTTCATTCTCGTAACGGAGTTCTGCGAGCGCCTCGCGTACTATGGACTCACGGGCTCGCTCCCCATTTTCTTCCGCAAGAATCTCGGTCTCAACAACGTCCTCGCGACTGAACTCAACAATGCGTTCACGTCGCTCTCGTATCTCACGCCGTTGCTCGGAGCCTACGTCGCCGACAAACATCTCGGTCGATTTGCTACGATTGTCGTGTTTTGTTTGCTCTATCTCGTAGGACTCGCGCTCTGTGTCGTCGCGTCGCTTCCACGTCTCTCGTCCTTGCCATTGTTTATGATTGGACTCTTTGGTGGCGTTGCCTTCGGCGCGGGCGGCATCAAACCCAATGTTGTGGTCTTGGGTGCCGACCAATTTGACATTGATATCCCCGCTCAACGGGCTGAAAAAGACTCGTTTTTCAATTGGTTCTACTGGGCCATCAACATTGGAGCGACCTTTAGCTATGCGGTGCTCACCAACATTGCTGTCAACGGTGTCCCACCGTTCGTGACGGCAGGGTATGGCTTTTTTGCATCATTTTTCATCCCGTCGGCCGTGTTTGTCGTGGCGTTTGTCGTGTTTTACGGTGGACGATCACGATACCGTCGTGTACCACCGAAAGGCAGTGCATTGAGCAAATTTTTTGAAGTGCTTATAGAAGCGGGACGTCTCTCAGGACGAGGCAAACTGGTGCTCAGCGGAGGATTTGCGTTTGTCCCAGGTATTGTGCTTACAACGATCTCGTACTTTATCGACGAGCCCACATGGCACATGGCACTTGCACTCACAGGCGGATTCTCAGTGATCTACGGCACGGTCGTCCTCATTTTCTCGGGAACCTCGACGCACTGGCTTCGTGCCGCAACACGCGCAAGTGGTGGGACGTTCACCAACGCGGAAGTCAGCGATGTTGCCCAGGTCATGCGGTTGATGCCGTACCTCTCGATCATTATTATCTTTTGGGCCGTCTACGGTCAACAAGGCTCCAATTTTGTACTCCAGGGATGTCAAATGGACTTGCGTATTGGCGGTGACAAGGGTCTCATCTCGTCGGCGATGCTCAATGTCTTGGACTCGGCCGTGATTTTGGTATTCATCCCGATTTTTGATCGTATTTTCTATCCATGCATGAGAGCAATTGGTCTTGAGCCAACGCTGCTGCGCAAGATTGGTGCTGGTTTGTTTTTTTCGTTCCTCTCGATGGTCGTCGCTGGCTGGATCGAAACAAAACGGAAAGCAAGTGCTGCAATCCCAGGAATTATCTCCAACTGCGCGAGCGCCGACGAAGCGCTGCCCATGTCCAATATCAGCGTGTGGTGGCAAACACCACAATACCTGCTCATCGGTATCAGCGAGATCCTCACGAGCATTTCATGTACGTTACTATATAATGGCTTATACCGACACGGTCGTTTGGCTCACATGTGTTTTGCTTGTCCAGCGTACGATCTTTTCTACTCGGAAGTGCCCGAATCCATGCGCAGCGTGTGCCAAGCCCTCAACTTGCTCACGACAACGCTGGGATACATTGTCGCTGGCGCGCTCAACAGCATCTTCTCGTTTTGGGTTACAAGCGATCTCAACGATGGCAAGCTCGAGTACATCTTCTACGTCATGGCTCTGCTTGTGCTGCTCAACTTGATCGCGTTTATCTATGTATCCCAATCCTTCGAGTACCACGTGCCACCGCCTGCAGACAAGCAAATTGTCTCAGGTTTCTCACCGGCTCTTCCTCGTGCTGCACGCGCTCTTCTAGGTAACATGTTCTATCGGACCAGATGGTCACACAACAAGCTGACATGGTTGATTTGGTGATTTGTCAGGTAAACTCAAGCGCAATGGTCGTCGTGATAGCTCTGGTCTTCAGTCGTGAACATAGTAGTTTGTGCCGTAAATTACGTGCCGCCAGTACCCGAACTTTGGCGAAGATAGGAGAAGAAACCTTTGACAATCGATTTTGCTTCCCCAATGGCCTCCCCAGCAATATCTCGCGCTGTGCTTGTCACTGCCTTGGCGTTTCCCAGCGTCGTCCATGCCAGGTTCTGGGCTTGCTGAACTGTACCCTTCACCATCTTTAACTTGGAGCTCACGCCGAGGAGTCGGCGTAAATTTGTCAGCAACGACACCGAACCGTCCGCGTCTGGTAGTAAATGGAGCACCATTGAGCCATCTGCGTGACCAGTGATAGCTAGGAAGGTGGCTTCATCTGGTCCAAAGGAGGCGACACAGATTGGTGCTTCGACATTGGACGATTGATATTCCTGTACAATGCCAAAGCTAACAAAGCCAATCACGTAGTGATGTCAGCAACAGTAAAATATCCCGACAACCAACCACACGTACTCATCAAGACGACACAATCGAATCATGCCCTTTTCACCCACGGTGAGAATAACGAGATCACCTTCAGTGGAGAGCTGAAGCCGGGAGACACTTTCACCCTCGAAAACCTGTTTGAGGACGACCACGCCTGCTAGGTTCATCACGACGCACGCTGATGATGTCTCTGGTGTTGATTCATCCATCCACCGCACCAAGGCCACCACGAACCCCTTTGACGACACTGTGATGTTGACAAAAACACTATCGCGTTGAACTTCATGAGCACTCAATCCAAAGGCAACAGCTCCATCATCGTGGAGGAAGTGGACGAGCAACTCCTCTCGAGAACATGAAGCGACGATGTTGAGATAGGTATTGACTGCACAGTCCACGAGTGGCAATTTGTGGCCACGCAAAACCATCATGGGGCATGATGTGATTCGGGGAGGACGGAATAGCAGGTCCGGTTTCGTTCGCGAGAGACGCCACACAGCCAGAGTCGTGTCCACGGAGCCTGACACGAGGATTTCATCACCATCCGACTGATGATTGCCGACGGGAACGTTATGATACGAAAAGCGATCCACGCTCAGGCACGTGACGCGACAATCGTGGCCGGTAACACTGGCCTTCGCCACCACATGGCCGTTGTCGAGGTCGACTAGACGAAGCTGGATTGAGCCATTGGGAGCTCCACCCGATATCAACACACGACCGTTCAGCGACGACGTGACTGGAAAGTATGCATCTGCAGCAGCGCTGGTGTCTTCGAAGACCGGGATCCGGGGGACAACGTCAAACGGGGAATCATCGCGAGCAACTTCTAAGAGCCAGGGACACACGGGTCCCGATGGTTGAGGTAGGTCTGAAACGGTGCCTTCAACGGATGCATCTACAACCGTGGATCCTATGCTGCCTTCACTTGTGGTTCTCACGGACACGGGAATCGGTGGCAGGTTGGTTTCTTCACAATCAAAATGTTCTGGAAGTGGAGCAGGCGTTCCTGGTCCATCAACAAGTACTTCTTCGCTCTCACCTTGCGTAGATGCCGCAAGTGCTGAGCTTGAGCCGGGGTTTTCAAGCACCGGTGGTGCTGGTTTCGGCGTGAGCTTCCAGAAGTAGAGCTCAATAACGCCCAGCTCGTTGATTGTGAGAAAACGATCTGGGTAAACCTTGATCCATCGAACGGCACTGGTAGCGAGAGGCTTCACGACAATGGTAGGGCTCCAGTTGCGACGATGCTCTTGGGCTTCAGTCGAGATATCCTGAAACATTGATGACAGCGGTTTGGCAAAGCTGGTGCCGATTGGCACAGCAGGGGATGCAATGGGAGATCTCACGCTTGGCGATGCTAATGTATTGGTAGACCCGGACGTTCCTGGAGGAGGTAAAGAAGAAATTGGGAAGGCAGCAGGCTCTTTACCAATACCAGAGACACGTCGAGTCGTCGGAGTTCTCCTTGGATGAGGATTATTGAACAGTTGCATCGGGCACTGGCCGAAGTGAGCAATTTGCAGCTCCATCGATTCACGAATAAACGGATCTTCAATGCGGTCAAGATCAACGACACCATAGTACGTCAGATAGTAGAACACATTATTGGCCTTCAACGCCGCCTTGCCTCGCTGTTTGAACCCAAAAATGAGGTCTACCCACTCGTGGAGGTGCTGAGAGACGTACTCACTCTCAAGCGCAGCACGATGCAGTCGAATAAACTCCTCTGGTGATCCGTTCGCCCACTTCGGCAGCATCACGTCATTCACGTTGAGATGATCATGGCGCTTGCCAAACTCGAACTTGTTGATGTTCTTGAGAAAACTCGGGTCGCTATAGAATTCTGGAGTGAGTTCTTTCACCTCGGACATCTGAGAGTTACACATATTCCACGTTTCATGGATCGAGTAGAACAAACGATCAGGCAGGTCGAATGTCCCTCCTTGCATCTTCTTGTGTAGTTGTGCAAATGGCTGCATACGTACGAGAAAGAAGAGCACAACTCCGGCACACGTCGAGTAGTGCGAGCCGTACAAAAACTTTGGGATAACGGGGTCGTCAAACGAGTTGTATCTTTCCCAGAACTCTTGAAGTCGCTCAGGATTAAGCGCGCCCATAGGTTTTGACAAATCGCGGAAGTTATCCGGGTTACTGAGGTCCAAGACGTCACTTTCGTAGTTCTGGATAACCCATGGGAACACTGGGTACTGGGTGAGATCATTGAAGCTTCGCCCAGCGAATGTATTCAGTGCCATGAGGTACTCGTAGTTCGAGATCTGGCGGTTCTGCCATGCCTTGGTCATCATATTCAGACTCGACATCGCGGATCGACCGGGCCACTGCTTGAGCGCACTGCGTGGTAGAAAGGAACACAACAGTCGGACTATTTCGTTGCGCTGCTGCTTAACGACGTGAGGGAAGTCAAGGAAATGAGTGGTACCGTTCTGGAGGAAGAGTTCCAAGGCCGAGTCGCGGAGTCGAAAGCGGCGCAAGAAGACTGCTGATATGTGCTTGTACTTCCAGCGCCAACATCGCCGCAAACCTGGTGCGATCTCATCATTGCTCGAAGACGTTCCAGTTGCTTCAAGCTCCTCGATCGTCACAGGGACGAACACAAGCACCTTAGCACAAAAGTAGAGGTTCCCAATCACCATTCCCTCGGGCAACACACGTCGACACTTGGCTTGAGCTAGGATTTCTTCGCCTGGACCAAGGGCCATTCCCTCACTCGGATCAAGCCCGCTCTCTTTGTGCCGCTCTGTATCCACATGCCACAAACCTGACGGTAAGGATGCGCTTCGCAACGAAGACATGATTCTGTTATCATCCGAAATGGATGGCCGAGGAATATCTGCCTCCTCTTGCTGATCATTCTCATCTTCCGCCCCAGTGTCCGGCTCATTATCCCTCTTTGTCGGACTATCAGAGCCCTCTGCTTGATTTGCACCAACATTTTCATCACCATCGAGATTCGGAACTGCTCCTTCAGGTAAAGTAGCTCCTTCCGTCGTAATGTCTTGAATTTCTCCTCCGCCTTGTGCTGCAATCACACGCCCGACTCGTTCTAGGAGTCGATGGCCATCATCTTCCAATGACGTCGATGTTCCAGAATCCGATGAATCCCTTCGTGTTCCCGACTTCCCATCTGACAGACCATGCATTTCAAGCGGCAATGAAAAACGACGGTGACGATTGTCGTCCACATGAGCACCAGAATCTGGTCCATCGGTGGATCCGTACAAAAGATCAGCCATTGGAAAATCAGGGTCAAACGGCTTGCGTAGACGACCAGGTATCGGAGCCTCATAGAGGCCCACACGCAACGAATACTCCTTCAATATCATCGAAGCAACTGGGCTAGGAAGAAGTGAACGTGCATGCTGCGACCGGAACTTGAATTCCTGAACATCCCAAAGTCGGTTCGTCCATTTATCTCTTCGCGGAATCAACTCGTCTCGAACGCGATCCTGCCGCTTGATTTCCCGTTGTGCAACTTCTTTCAGCGACTCTAACATACGGTTCTCCTCAACTTCAAGTGCAGCCCACACTGAGCGCTCCAAGTTCTCGTCAAAGGCTGGTACAGTCTTTGGGTGATTGTCATTTGATCCGGCAAATGCAATCGCAAACGGGTCTGGGTCAAGATCCAGTTCCTGTTGGACGTCATCAACATTCTCGTCGTTAGCTGACGTCAAGTCCCGGAGCTCCTTGGCTTGTGGGAAGAGCGGTATAAAGTCGGCTTCCTCTTCTCGTTCGTGCATCTCAGCTTCGTTCATTGCAGCACCTAGTGCATCCAAGACGGCTGCAACAGCATTCTCTTCGCTCATATCACTTAAGTCATGCACTGTGAGCCCATTGTTATGAAGATCCTCCAAAAACACTTCACTTGTGCACAACTTGAGGATAAGCAACTGCAATGCGTCGCACAGCTCTGACTCTCCAGGACCACATCCCTGCTGCACTAATAGAGCCCGACGCAAACAAACCAATGCGCTGAGGAACACGTCTCGAGGGGTAAGGTGGTCAAAAACGCGTACTGCCGACGCTGTGTTCAATTCTTGCTGGAAAGCGGATTCCATGGTCCGAGTGATACGTTCCACGAGAGCAGCCCCATTTGCTGGAATGTACGACAACGAAGCCTGCAAAATTTGAAGACCTGGTACCAGACCGCTGCGATAGGCCTTGTGTGTGCTATCCACCAGTCGAGCGCACATATCGAGCACGGCGTTCAAGAGGAAGAGCTGAGCTTCAGACCAAACATATCGCCCACTTGCCCGTTGGGGGACCGCATTCTCACCTGAAGTCGACGGCGACACGGGGCAATGCTGATGTGCACTTGATAGGAGAGCTTCTTGAATGAGAACAAGTACTTTGTGCACATTCTCCGTAAGTACCTTGGATAAAATCGTACGACTTCTAGCCATCTTTTGCAGGACAATTCCTGTAATCCGACCAAGCCAATCCAGTGGATGGGCAAGTAGTGGCAGGTCTTTCGAGGCATTCGTCAGATCTGGGAGAACTGGTGGGATGGATGATGAGACTGCCGCAGCCTTCGATTCGTCGTCAGTCGCTGAGTTTGGAGAGTATTTGCGTTGCATTACCTTGAGTGCTGCAATGAGATCAATAAAGGCTCGCCATCCCCGTGGATGCTGCATAGCGGCACAAAGAAGTGACACAATTGCATCCACCACCAAATCCTCCCCAGTTTTGTGCGCATCAAAGCTGTAGGCCGCAGCTCGATCTGCCGTTCGACGAACGGTGCTCTCGTCAGTGATGCCAAAACTTGCCTGGTCGCCATCCTGAAGGTCATTGCTGCCACTATTGCAGACAACGCACAGCTCAAGAAGAGCCTCGATCCAGTCACGTTTTGTCATGAGTATTTGATGATCTTGATTAGCATCGTCAGTCTTCAGCTTGACACTGATCTCCATGAGCACGCGATCTCGCATTGGGGTGGATGTGTTTACAAGAAGCACAGGCAGAAAGGGAAGAATGCTCTTGAGAGGGAGACTGAGGATAGCATTCACGCCTTTGTCGTACACGCTCTTGATCTCTAGAGAGTTTCTCTCCCAGATCTCATCGTGCTGACGTGGTGGGGACATATTCGAACCATCTGGTGGCATATGGCTTGAGCCTGGATTCGATTCACTGAGAGTCCGCAGAGCTGCCATTCTCACGATCTGGACACGTTTCTCCCATGACAACGATAGCTTCCTACCACAAAAACTAGTGGCCAACTTGATCCACGCACTGAGTCCGTCGCTTCCACTTCCAGAAACGCCGTCGGCTTCGGTTCGAAATCCATCGTCAGTCATCACGACAATTCCACTGTCATGCATCAGCGAGTTCTGAGATTTTGAGCTGTGAACTGGTGAGAGGGGGAACAGTACCGAGTCTTTCTTGGATGGATCGTTCATAACAATGCTCTGCTGCACGCCACACATCCCTGTGGGATCGAAGTAAAACTCCATCATCAGCTCTAGAAAGCCACGAGTGTAATTGCCTTCGCCGCTCAAGACCGATCGTAAATGCTCTTCAAGACCGCACCAAACTGTTCTACCCTCAACAGATTCGAGCCAATCGAGAAAATAGATCTGAATTGGTACACATGACATGCAGACATCTGTGGCCAATGCGGTCCGCGACACGTCTCTCCTTCTCTCGTTGCTGCGAAACTGTCGTCTCTTTGCAAACGTACTCAACACCCGCAGCACAGCATCAATGACGTTTGAACTGATGAAGCCGAACCGTAGGTCCAGATACGCGACAGATAACCGTCGAGTCAGTTGGAGTAAAGCTGAACACACTTGTGCATCTCCACATGCTACCATAAAACGGATAATTGCGCGCAAATCCCGAAGCAACGAAAAACGGATCTGGACATACGGAAGCGCCGAACTCGCCGACGTATTATCATCCCTATCCTCGCTGCTCAAATGACCACGATGATCAGAAGCTGAAGACTGGGAAGTGGACTGGTCACTCCAGATGATATTTTCCAAGTTCATAGAGAACACCCCTCCCTTCCGCCGTTGACTGGCTGCAACACTATCGGCACTGCCTGCTTCAGCCGTAGACTCAGCAGTCCCAGAAGAAGATGGCCCGAGTGGAGACACTGGACTTGGAGTAGAAGCTGCAGCTCGAGCAAACGTTGTCTCCATGATTTCTTGCTCCAAGGCTTCGTGGACATGAACACTTTGGCTTACGAGACACACTTCAAGCGTCTCCATAATTGTCTGGATGCATTGAAGCTTCCAGTGCTGCTCCTTTTCCGTGTCACCGGAGTACTTCGAGTTCTGTGTCGTACTTCCTCCCTTGTCTTTGGTTGGAGATGCTTGTGTGCCCGATAAATAGTACATGTGGAGAACCTCGAGTAATCGTGAAACAATGTTCAAATCGTTCAATAGTTTCGGGTGCTCGCATGCCAACCGGTACAATTGATGACTAAAAATCGACTGGGACTTGTAGCTTAGTTTCGTCCACACTCGAAAGTCGAGTAACCACGCCCGGACAGCTGATGCAAATATCGGATTCCACAACCACACCGAAGGTTGTGTCGGATGATTCGCGTCCCGACCGTCAATCAGATTTCGTGGAGCCATTTTCAGCATGCCAGCAACGATATCGACACATGCAACTATGTTTGTTGGCGTCCACGCAAATGCAGCGATACTGAGATGCCTTCGAATCACCAGATTGAACTGATGAATCAGGTACGTTTTCAATGCTTGGTGGATGTTGCCGATGTGATTGAGAAGCAGCCCCCGGAAAATTCCAAGTGCATCAGTTGTTAGCATTTCAATAGTCGTCTGAAGGAAGAGGGCCTTCTCTCCATCGTCTCCTGTTGAGAATTCCTTCATCAAGCTCTCTGTCGCAGTCAAGATGTAGTCAAGAAGGACGGGGAGAGCATCGACACCGAGCAGTCTGAACCACGCAGTCTTGATTTCGCGACTTTGGATCGTACCCTTGCGGACGTTCTTGCCAAGACGAGCATTTCGTTGCTGAATTTCTGATGTAGCGTTGACACTCTCGAGAGATAGCCACTTTCCACAAGAGCCCACTACTCCTTCTGCAATCCACTCCACGGAACGATCAGCGTACACATCTTCATGTCCACTAATGTCGTCTTGTGCATTGAATGAAAACACTGCTTGAAGCTTGCTTGCAGTAGCGATTCGGGCAACATCAGCCTCTGTCGGGCCACAGAATGGACTTGGTACATAAAATTCTCTCACATCCGTCATATGCTGCGTCGTTGCACCAGTGGGGACAGACATCCACCTTCGAAATAGGCAAATACTTGGACCGTGCAGAAATATGGTCTCGACGATGCTTTTCGGCAGTTCTTCATGATACATCGTGGCGCTCGCAATGCGAGCTATGGCATTGGCACCACCTCCAAGGGTTGCCTTCGTAGCTTGAATGAGCCCCGAAGGATACACGAGTTCCTGAATCATCACATGGTGAATGAGTTTCTCGCACCTCCACAACATAATCGTCATCTACACGCACCTCAGAGAATTGTTGTTTGGCGTCGAGATAGCACGTGACACGACTCTTCTTGACGTAATGCAGTGAATGAGTGATCACAAGGAGATGCCATTGGCGCTCGCGAAAGTGAATCCGATGAGACACTTGTTTCCAGTCGGACGACGGTGTATTCGTGGCAGTTGGCGCGATGGCTGCAACGACCGCAGCACCGAAATTGTTGCGCTTGTGCTCGGATGGCCCACCATGTGGTGCACAACTACGTACTGTGAGCTTGACGCCTTGCGCATTGTCTATCTCGAGCGTTGCATCGACTCCAAGTGTTCCAGAAGCGTTTGTGTAGCGGAAGAGATCAAAATGTACTTTCTCATCTGGCTTGACGGTTGATATTCGGTCCACATGGATCCAAAACGCCATTGAATAGCCACGAAACGCACTCCAGTCAATGAGTGGTAAGTGCATTCGACCATTTTCTCGAAACTCGAAGAACGCCGATGGCGGCGAGACACTCACCGTCAGTAAATCGTCGACTGTCACACTTTCAGGCTTGCGCTGCGTCTCGTCGCCGTCGATCACATCTGTATCGGCCAACATATCGCGTGCGGTTTGCCGCATCTTGTGTTGAACCGATTGCACCATTTCCAATCGCGTCTCGGGCGAAAACGCAGCAGCATTGAAGCGCAGTTCCATGCTCATTCGCACAAGCTCTATCAATTCATCACGGTTGGTGATGACAGCAGGAGACGACTGCAGCGCAGCAGTCGCATCGGTGGCAACTGAGGCCATGTTTTGGAAGGTTTCCGATGGGCGTTTTCGCTCACCGACGGCTCAAACGAACGCTCTTGACGCGCGTAAGATGATGAGTTCACTCACTAACGAACTTGGTGGGACGATGGGCGATCACCGAGGCGTGGCGTCCGTAAATTGGTCGACCTTCAAACGTACGTGGGTGTGCCCATTTAGCGAGGGGGCAATTTCCTTCGTGTCCGAACCAAAGAAACACAATTTAGTGTGCACCACATCCACAAAATACCACAGTTAACGTGGTCCACATTCTGTATACTTGAACTCCTACAGGAAAACTCAGTATACACTATGAAATACAATACTGATATACTGCCAAGTTCAATACGATCACCTTGGTGACTCCCGTCCTCGACCCTAAAGTGTCGCACCATGAATAACGGACCGTGGGGACCATGTGACGACGTGTTTGTCGCGCCAGGTTACCAGTGGCTTTTCATCTTGTTGTTGTATGCGTTCGAGCCACGTCACAATGTGCATATGACCATTGCGCATCGCGACGGACATTGCTAAAGACGTACAACCCTCGTGACGGTTCGCGTGGAGCCACGATAGCATTTCCAGATGCCCATTCGCAGCAGCACCGTCCATGGCTTGCGTCGTACAGCCTTCTTGTCGATGGGTATGCAGCCACTGGACAATCTCCAGTCGTCCAGCGCGAGCAGCACCGTCTATTGCCCGTGTCGTGCACCCCTCACGTCGATTGTTGTGAAGCCACTGCAGCACATCCAAATGACCGTTAACCGCAGCGCTGTCCATGGCGTCAAGCGTCATGCGGTGTACTCGTGCAGACACTGTGTTCTCATGGAGCCACTCAAGGATAGGCATGTGCCCATTCGCTGCAGCTTCTTCCATCGCTGGAGCGACATTGCTTGCGGGGTACCATTTGAGCAGTAACTTCACCGTGTTGAGGTGCCCATTGGACGCTGCATGGACGAGAGCTCGCTTGATGGATGCCTCATTCTGAGATTCTTTCGTCGCGTCAAGAATACGCTCAACAAGTCTCACGTAACCATGAGCAGCTGCGTCTTCCAGCGTCCATGACCACGAAGAATCGAGTAATTCACTGATCGAGGTGATGACATGGTCGAGGGCATCAACATCGGCGCTACACGCGCGACAAACGGCGCGTACGGCGGCCATCTCGAAGACAACGGAGCGGTTCATATTGACGGGAGAAAGTTGTAAAGCAAAGCGGATTTGACTATGCCGACGGCGCCGCGGAAGCCAGGTGCAAGGGTACTTTGCGGTCCAGCGTGGCAGAACTCAATGGACGCGGAATGTTGCCGTCAAAAACCACAGTTCATAGAGTCATCAGGGTATAATATGGCTTTGTTTGCCGACGGCGCCGGCGTCGGATTGGCTAACAGATCCCGTAGGACCCAATCGCTTTGGAGATCTCGAGTAAGGCGACCCTTCCATTTTCTTTC
>JAADWU010000104.1:0-19675 GCA_023336255.1 Pythium graminicola
TACAGCGATGACCCTCGTGCGTGAGAGCATCGATGAGTTTGATGAATACGTGTATCACCAAAACCGTACAATGAACCCCAAGCTCTGGAAAACCGTTCGAACGAGGGAGGATGTCACGGTCTACAAGAAGCGAGAGCTTGAAGAAATGGTGTCCATGCATGCATCGGGAAGTGTCTCGGCCATCACCAAATGGCCACTCCCCAAATTAGTGGGGGTTGGTTCCGTCGTTGGCGATTTTGACGACGTCATGTAAGCTGTGATCTCTCCTGACCCACGCACCATCAAGATCAAGTCGACGTACGTTGACGATGAGCTTGTCGATGGCGAGGTGTTGGATTCCATTGAGCATGGAACGATGGAAGATCCGTATCACTTTATTGGTATCAAGTGGGTTGTCAAAGCGACACCCAGTGGGAATATTGTGCGACCTCGTGACTTTGTTCTGATTGAAGCGACTGGTGTCTACGTGAACGACGCTGGTGAGAGGTATGGATACCATGCGCAACAGTCCGTCGAGTTTTTACAATGTCCACCGTTGACTTCCATGGGCATTTTACGCGCGAAACTCTCCTCGTGTTTTCTCTTGAAGTCCATGGCCAACCGAACCGTTGAAACCTTCATGAAATCCTACGTTGATCCAGCTGGAAGTGTTCCTGATGTCGTGGCCATCAAGTCAGCGATCAATGGGCTTTGTAGCTTTTGGAAATCGGTGTATTGTGCCGAGAAGAAAAAACTCGCGCGGCTCTTGCGGCATGCAAGTCCGACAACGGCAAAGCGTCAACGTGGCACAAACAATGTGGCCACTACGTCGACCACCGACGGTAGAGGACGCGATTGCTGTGGACTGTGCAATCATCGATTCTCGCTGTTTCGCTCAGCAATTGGATGTGAACTTTGCCATACGATTGTCTGTGCTCGTTGTGTGACAACTCGAAAACTCACGTCTCTCGAAGGCCAGCGCGTCAAGAAGATACCCATTTCCATCTGCAAGTACTGTCTCATGGCGGTGGGTAACATGAATGCAGCTGATTTTGCCCGACGTGAACATGTTCCGGATGTGGTGACAAGTCACCAAGCACCTGAAAATCATCCACTTCCTAAACCATGGAGTGGATTCGGTCGTGAACAATTGCCACAATCAGCGCGTTCGATGCCCCATGCCAACTCCTGGGATGGAATGGACTTGCTCACGGGCTCGGATCGCTCAAGTGTCCCAACAGCATTGAGTATCGACATCAACATCGAGGATAGGCCGTCGCCAATGATAATCATGGATGAACGAAGCGACAGTTTGGCGTTGGTTGAATGCCGGAATCCCCGCTCCTCACCATTTGTTCCGTCGTCAGTGTCGTCCTCACCCGACGACCTCTGGTTTCGGATGCAACAACTACGCGTCCAAGCTGAACAAGCATATCAACTCACAAGACACAACAATCAAGTCATGGCTGAGACCATAGGTTCTCGTCAACCAAACACAACACACTCGCAGTAATAGCGATGGTATGTATGTTGAATAACGGGTTGAACCGATGTAAGGGATGTGTAAATACGTCGTACACTGATGTATCTACAAGTGGAGTCGTGGATGACGCACGTGTGTATCTGAATACAGTATCAACATGGGAATGATACAGTAACCCCGACGTCGAGTCTGTATGATGACGAGATGGTCCCACCACCAGCGCTGCTGGCAGATGTGGCATATCTACGCACCAGGATGACGACAGTGTATCATGCTTTTGAACTGAACTCACCCATCATGCCATCACCAAAAGTTCAGTGCCCATGATAGAAAGTGTGGAGCACTCGTCTGACGTAGAGTAGGCAAATCCAGAGTGACCACCATGAGAGAATCTCTGTCAGCAAAGTGTTCTCGAAGTGTAGAACTCCAAGCGAATGTACATTCTGGTCATCCAGTGCGCTTGACAGACGAGGGTCATGCTGGGTTTCTGAAGTCAAGACACGGATAGGCACATGGACTCAAGGACGGTCTCAGACTCAGGATCTCAGCAGTTATGCAATTTCACAGGTTGCGCTGGAATTTTCGCACGGCCAGTGGGAACTCTCATCTACTATATTAGCATACAAAAGGCCACCACGTACCCTACCAAAGATGAGAAATATGACTGTTAATTCCTCTAAATTAGTACATCATTTCGATGCTTTCCGCCCATCAGCGGCTTGCGGGAAACCATGGCATCCACTATGAGAGGTAAAGGCGGTCCTTCAACCCACGGAAGGCCGGACGGTATCCGATATTCTATCCACCTTGAGGATTTCGCGGCTGCTGTGGGCATGCGCCACAGTAGAATCCCACTACGTCGTCGGCTGGCGTACTCATACAGAGTGGCACAACTTGTATGGACGATGACCAGCACTGGTCGGCAGTGCCATGGTCTCTTTGCCAGTACCCAATTGTGTCGCTCCCGATGAAGTTTCCATTGACGCAACGCCCCTATGCGCCACTCCAGCTCTCGGTGGAGGAACGAGCTGCTCATGCACGTACGGCCATGACGCTCGTACGTGAGAGTGTCGATGAATTTGATGCTTTTATCCATCATCAGAACCGGACGATGGATCCCAAACTCTGGAAAGCCGTACGCACCAGGGAAAATGTCACGGTGTACAAGAAACGCGAGCTGGAAGAGATGACCGACAGTGTGTCCGCCATTACCAAGTGGCCCTTGCCCAAGTTGTTGGGTGTGGGGTCGATCGTAGGGGATTTTGACGATGTCATGTATGGCGTCATCTCCCCCGATGTCTCCAGTATCAAAGTCAAGACAACGTACGTGGACGATGAACTCGTGGATTGTGAAGTCTTGGACATTATTGAGCACGGGACGATGGACGATCCATACCATTTCATTGGGATCAAATGGGTCTGTAAGTCCACACCAAGTGGAAATATTGTTCGTCCCCGTGATTTTCTGTTGATTGAAGCCACTGGCATTTACGTCAACGATGCTGGCGAGCGGTACGGATATCACGCCATGCATTCTGTGGATCTGCCGCAGTGTCCTCCACTCAATCGGATTGGGATCTTGCGCGGGAAACTGTCGTCGTGTTTTTTGTTCAAGTCCATGCCCAATCGTACCATTGAAATTTTTATGAAATCCTTTGTCGAACCCGCGGGGAATGTCCCTGATGTTGTGGCGATCATGTCGGCGGTCAATGGACTCATTGGGTTTTGGAAGTCTGTGTATTGTGCCGAAAAGAAGAAATTGGCGTGGCTTTTGCGACATTCCAAACTCACGAGGCCAGCGCGCCAACGCACCATGAGCAGCGCCTCCATCTCCATGACCGACAGCCGAGGACGTGAATGCTGTGTATTGTGTACCCAACGATTCTCCACGTTTCGCTCGCCGATCGAATGTGAACTCTGTCATACCGTTGTGTGCTCTCGGTGTGAGACCACGCGCAAACTGACGTTCGTTGATGGTCGCAGTGTTAAGAAAATTGCCATCCCAATTTGCAAGAACTGCCTTACATCGGTAAGCAACATGAACGCCGCCGAGTTTGCCCGACGGGAGCATGTTCCCAGCATAAGGGAGAACTGCCAGAAATCGACACCTCTTGGGATCCCCAAGTTCCGACTGGATTACGATCGACACGACATCGCTCACTCGGCGCGAGGATATCCGCGTGCCATGTCGTGGGATCATTTCGACACGTTCTCGTCCTCGGAACGGTCGAGTGTCCCGACAACCTTGAGCATGGATATTAGCATCGACGATACCCCTCCACCAATGACGGTCATGAACGAAACCAGTGAAGGTTTAGCAGTGGTCGAGAAAAAGGCAAGTCTGTCACCGTTGCCATCGCAACCAGACGATCTGTGGCTCCGCATGCAACAACTTCATATTCAAGCAGAGCAAGCGTATCAACTTACAACGCACAACAATAAAGTTATGGCTGAGACCATTCGTAGTCATCGACGCACACGACCAGCCACCAACACGTACTGAAGAAAAGTATCAGTGCCATTGAGATTGTCGTCTTGTGTATGTGCCGTGGACTCATCAACTGTATGTGGGAATCCAATATATTCAGATATCCAGTGTCATGTCTGACCTTGATTGGGCCAATGATGCTAATGCCATTGGCATCTGTGTGGCCGAGCAGCCTCCTTGATGTGTTAACTGTACATCAGCTCAATTTTTCAATGAGGCAAAAGACGAGTTTCTTTCAGCGAGTCACAATAGCCATTCGTCGGCTATCGAACACCGACCGATGAAGTTTCCACTGGCTCAACGCCCGTATGCACCCCTCGAACTCTCACGTGACCAACGTGCAGCGTATGCAGACACGGCCATGGCACTTGTACGTGAGACCGTTGATGAGTTTGATACTTTCATCCAACGTCAGAACCGGACAATGGATCCCAAACTCTGGAAAGCAGTCAAGTCGAGAGAGAATGTGACGGTCTACAAGAAACGAGAGCTGGAAGGCATGACTGACAGTGTATCAGCGATTACCAAGTGGCCATTGCCTAAATTTCTTGGGCGTAGGTACGATTGTGGAGGATTTTGATGATGTCATGTATGGAGTCTTCTCGCCTGACTTTTCTAGTATCATGATCAAAACGTCGTGCGTGGACGATGAACTTGTGGATTGTGAGATTTTGAATAGTATCGAACAAGGGACGGTCGAGGATCCCTATCGATTCCTTGGAATCAAGTGGCTTGTCAAGGCAACACCGAGTGGGAACCTTGTACGGCCTCGCGATTTTATTATGGTTGATGCGACTGGTGTCTACATGAACGATGCTGGTGACAAGTACGGATATCAAGTAATGCATTCGGTCGACGTGCCACAATGTCCATCGCTCGATCGGATGGGAATTCGACGGGCAAAGGTCTCATCCTGCTTCCTCTGCAAACCGCTACCAAATCGTTGGGACGAGATTTTTATCAAGTCGTTTGTCCTCCCAGGGCCAACGTACCCGATGTTGTGGCAATCACATCGTCGGTCAACGGACTCATAGTGTTTTGGAAATCGGTGTATAGTGCTGAGCGAAAAAACTCGCATGGCTTTGAAGCATTCAAATCCAGACCTGTGCACACGATGGTAGAAGCAGTGTGTCGGAGTCTGCTTTCGCTGGCACCAATGGACGGAATTACTGCGGGTTGTGTAGTCAACGGTTCTCCACGTTTCGCTCTGCTGTTGGATGTGAACTTTGTCATACTATTGTGTGTTCTCGATGTGAGACCACGCGAAAACTTACCTTCGCCCATGACCGTGAAGTCAAGAAGACTTCCTTCTCAGTCTGCATAAGGTGCATTACGACTGTGAGCAATATGAACGCAGCAGAGTTTGCCCGACGGGAATATGTTCCCTCCGGTCGACAGCAATCGCCGTCACACAGAGTCCCCAAGCTTCGGACACCTCATAGCCGAGACCGATTGCCCCAGTCGGCGCGCGGGGTGACAGACTCTAGCTCATGGGACCGTCCGGACGTGCTGTCGGTCTCAGCGCAGTCGAATGTCAACGACATTGAACCTCGACGTCAGCATCGACGATACACCACCAGTGGACGCGACCACGGATCTTCAACTACTGCTGAACAGTCATAAACATCGAGAATCGACCGAGTTGCCCATGGTGTCGTCGTTCCCCTACGATCTCTGGCGACGAATGCAACAAGTGTATGTTCAAGCGGAGCAAGCCCATCGACTCACGACCCATAACAACAAACTCATGGCTGAGACTCTGTCGATACGGCCCAAGACTTATTTGGATTGACTGGGGAGGCTGGTGGAGCGAGAGAGTAGCACGTTGTCAGGAGATATGCAGCATGAGTGTAGATCCTTGTGTGACTCGAGTTCCTGTCTCTCGTTCACTGAGATTCTCTCTCTCTTTTGCTCACCGAGAGGATCCAACTCACTCCAAGAACAACTCATTCGCATGTCCCCCTTTGTCATCCTTGGTTGCGGCAACGGCTCGAGTGACCCTTCTGGCTAAAAGAATGACCAGGAGATGCGACAAGGGGAGTGCTGATAAAGTGTAGCCTACACAAACGAATATTTACCAGTAATGATAGCTGGCGTTTGGGATGAGGTCCATGGTTTATTCAGGATGGACTTGTCCCGCCCAGCCAGATGTGATTCTGTCTCTCACGGGTGTTGAGGGAATCATGTTGAAGCACTGTGTTGCTGCTCCATCAGAGGATTGACCTGACATCAACTGCACAGTGACAGTCCAGTCACCAACATAATCAAACGAGATGATAGGGTGTTCATGTCGATGACGCGTTGCGATGTCGTCTCCATCTTGCTACAAGTGATAATCCATCGAGATCTAGCACATGGCCTGATATAATCGTCATGGAGAGGCCTTTGTTGGTGTATTAGACATCAAGAGGAGCCGCAAGCCGATGGTTTGTGTACTTATCCAACTTCCCTGCCAAAGAGTAGGATCGCTACGAGGAAATGCCTTACGATGGGGGGTCCATAAGGAGCCTTCTTCCCTTGGTCTCAGCATCGTTGTGTCGGGAATAATCACTCTATGCTGTTGATGGGACATCACAAGGATAATCCAGTCTCAGGAGGTCGTACTGTACACATGTGGTCGTACTGTACACATCGTGATGCTCGTCGTCCAGTGACGCGCTCCGCCTGACACACGCAACAACCCAACGCCCATCTCCATAATCACGCCGCACTAGAAATCAGAGCAAAGGGCGGTACACTCGCTCTGCCAGTCTCTGCTCAATGAGATCAAGGTCTCACCGTGATTTGGAATCCCAGCTGTCCCATGAAATAATGATCTGGTCCTGTCATTTTTGTCCACTTTTACGGTGGATACCTCGGGAGAAGAGGCTCTCGTCGAGTCTTGCAACACGTCTCGACGGATTACTTCACCTAATGCCCAAGTGCCACCTCACGATTTCTTCCTGCTGGCGACCAGCAACAGCCTAGTCAGTTTAATGGATTCTTGCCTGGACTGACCAATCACTCAGTTGTCGATTTCCATCCATCTGTGCCACGTGAGCTCTTGGTTCTGGTCTCATACCATGAAGTTCCCAGTCGCGGAATGCCCATTTCCACAGCTTGTGCTCACATCCGAACAATATGAAGACATTGAGCGTGTGGCAACCGCGTTGTTGCTCGACACGATTGAGGAATTCAAGGCGTTTGTTCATCAGCACAAGCGTGCGATGCACAAGAAGCAGTGGAAAGCACTCAAAACGCGTGAGAATGTGACTGTCTACAAGAAACGCGACGCGGACGAGCCAATGCCCAAGGTCACCCTTGCCAACTCGAGCATTTCCACGACGACCCAAGGATCTACATCCAAGCTCGTAGCGGTTGGGACGATTGTGGGGAACTTGGATGATGTTATGTATGGCATTGTGACCCCCGTTGCTGAATGCGTCAAGATCAAGACGAGTTACGTTGAAGACGATGTGTTGGATGACATGGTCTTGCAACAAATGCAGTATGCGACCATGGACGATCCGTACAAGTTTTTGGGAATCAAGTGGTTGGTCAAAGCGGGTGCTGGCGTCGGTGCGAAACCACGCGATTATGTGCTGATCGAAGCTACGGGTACACATGCCCTCGTCGGTGAACGCATTGGTTATCATATTCAACAATCGATCCATCTTCCCGAGTGTCGTGACCTTAAAGACCTTGGGCTTGTACGAGCGACCTCAACGACCCGCTCACTCTTTACACAACTCCCCAATGGCACGGTCAACGTGTACATGAAGGCATTGGTCGAGCCGTCATGTGTCAGCACCGCCACGACCGAGATGATCGATTGCTGGAAGTCCATTTGGTGTGCCCAGAACAAGAAATTAGCATGGCTCATTCGAGAAGCGGCCGCTAAGGCACGCATGATGGCTCGTCAACGTGGTCGTGATGAATTTGGAGACTACATTGGGACGATGAAGACCGATGCCAAAGGCAAACATTGCTGTGCATTATGTGATCAGAAATTTTCCGCCTTTCGCACGGCCGTGACCTGTGAACTATGCAAAGCCATTGTGTGTTCACGATGCAAGACTGCGCGTAAACTCACGTATGTCCACCAGAGCAAAGTGACCAAAATCCCCACCGCTTTTTGCAAAAACTGCATCACGAATGCCAACAACATGAACTCGATCGATTTCGCACGGAGTGATCACATTGCAGCGGATACTCTGGCACTCTCAGAGCCAGAATCACCAGCACCATCACTGACGTCGACGCACTCAGGCTGTCGACGTCCTATGTCAAGCAGTGAGACGTCGTCAGTGCGGTCACGAAGCATCCGTAAGCACCCATTCGAGGATTATCGTCAATTATCGCTCGCAGACACGGAAGGATCCAGTATCCCGGCATACAGCATGGACAGCAGTGAAGGTAGCGAGTTTTCCTTCACGCGTGATAGTGTGGAGATTGACGCGGTGGATGAATGGCATCGACAACGACCTCCAGTGACCCATGAGGGACAAATGATCCTTCTCCAGCACCCGACAGCTGAAACGACCCAAGAGATGGTCTATGCCACGCCCCAGCAGCAGCTGATGGACCACAAACGTACACATCACCAAACAATGTTGATGCAGATGAACCAATTACGACTTCAAGTTGAACAAGTGCACCGGATCACACGACAAAACAACCATGTCATCCCAAAGAACCATACACGACAGTGGTGAATTATTGACGTCTAATACAGTATACCAACGAGATTCGTTGTGGCTTTGGAACTCGTTGTGTTTTCCGGTTCCGCAGCGTCTTCTGTTGGAAAGCGTCAGACTGTGATGTTGAAGTTGAATGTGAGGGGGTCAGCATTGATGGCTTTCAGTCACCCCATGATACGTTCGAGTCACTCGTGCTGTTCACCACATGCCCTTTCTTCCGTTGAGGCAGCCCTGGGCTTCCATTTTCTTTGGGTACAGTGTTTGACGTGTCGAAGGGAATGCGCACCAGTAGATTAATATCGTGGAACGTCCGTTCCACACTGTCAATCCCGCAGTTAGTCACTCTGTGACGTGTGGAATTTGACACTGTGGAACGGTCTGCTGCCGATGGATCACTGTTGGACTTGGTGGTGCTTGTGTTAAACACACACGACAACATTGATGTCGATGCTGAAGCATGCACACATTGCAAAGCACTGCCTGATATGGTTTTGCAAATACGTAGTATTGTTTGCGTCCAAAGGGTTGACGAGGGACAGTGATCCGCAGTGGAACGATCGGGAAGCACGAAGACTGAAGAGGCCTTAGCATCCACTTCGTAACTCATCGCGTGACGCGCACACGCGTCCTCTCGCTCTTCTGGAATCCAGCACTTGCTCGTCCAGAGTGAACCGATGAGTCGTGACTGCAAAATGTACATAACAATCAATCAAGCACCGGACAATCGAGATTGTCATCATCAACAAGAGCCGATTTACAGATTGCAAATCCTGTTCTTGAGTGCTTCGATGTGGTCACTGTACATCAAGTAGTAACACCGGATGGTGGAGCATTGCAGTCCAAGCTCAGGCAAAGTAATAATTCGATCGCACAGCCACGAGTCACAACTGGTCGATTGGATAGTAAACTTTACAGAATTGGATGAGCAAGCGATTCTCCATGACAAAAACCCTGAAGCTGGCGTCAGCAAGGATGCCAGTGTGCCACAGTCTCAATAAGCCTACGATGAGACTCACCAACGGTGCACACTTGAACGTGACACAAAGAAGCAAGAACTGTCAGCGCATCCCCACCTGGAGGTCAAGAAATCTCGAGGCGATCAGCTGCAAATAGCTGTCCTCTGAGATTCAATGTAGCCATTTCGAAGCGTTTGCATCGAAAATTAGCACGGTATTTTGTTTTAGAGGTAGTAATACCAGAGGATCGACAACTGAGTCCAATGAAAATAGAACAATATAGGAATACAGAGGTTAGAACTTGATGCTCGAAATTCGTGGTTCCCTGTCTCTGCAATCCAGACGCTGGATTCTGTGTGCATGGAAGGGATCTCCCAGTTCACGTCGCAGCCCATTCGATCGCTGATCGTGGCAGCTTCGAAACGGTCACGTCCGGCCCGTCAACACGCGCATTTTACTGTCGTCCAGTCCACCCTTGTCGCCCAACGTCTCCAGTTGTGGATAAGCCGAATCGAGGACAAAGCTCCCGTCGTCCATTATGAGATTCCCACTGCCCCACCATCCGTTCCAAAAAGTTGAGCTTACCAGTGCACAATGTCATGATTTTGAGCATGTCACGAATGCCTTGTTGCATGAAACCTTGGAGGAATATGATCGTTTTGTACGGATCGAGAATCGTACATTGCATCGAAAACTTTGGAAGCCAGTCAAGACACGCGAGAATCTCACGGTGTACAAAGAGACTCAACGTCATGGCACGGCGTCCCGCGCATTGCCCAAGACAATTTCAAACGATGCAGCCGTTTCCTTGGCGGTCAATATGAACGAGTGGCGACTTCCCAAGCTCCTGGCGGTTGGCTCGATTGCGGGGACATTGGACGATGTGATGTATGGTGTTGTGGCACCGGATGTCAAGTCGATGTTGCTCCGGAGTTCGTACGTCGGGGATGAACTTGTGGATGGTGGCGTTTTGTATCACATTCAAGGTGCTACTTCTGAAGATCCTTTCCGATTCCTCGGAGTCAAGTGGCTCGTCAAAGCCCATCCAACAGCGATCAATGCGGTGGTCTCACCACGTGATACTGTTGTCGTCGATGCGACGGGGTTACACATTCAGGAAAACGGTGATCGCATTGGATACCATGTCTTTCACTCGGTACTTCTTCCCGAGTGTCCAGAGCTCAAGCACATGTCGATACTTCGAGGGTATTTGTCGTCGATCTATTTGTTCAAGCAAGTTCCGAATGGAGCTGTTGAAGTGTATATGAAGACGTATGTTGATCCAGGTGGTCGTCTCACCGAGTCCCTGGCGATCATGTCAGTGGCCAATGCATTGATTGGTTGTTACAAGTCAGTGCTCTGCGCTCAAGGTAAGAAACTTACGTGGCTCATCAAGCGCAATGCCGCTGAACGCAGCACACAAAAGCAAAACCAACGACGAAACGACTCAATCAACGACAAGGATCACTGCTGCGAATTGTGTCAGGCCGCCTTTCGCTCGTACAAGGTTGCGCGTGGGTGTACTGCGTGCTTGCGTTCCGTGTGTTCTCGATGTCACACGACTCGGAAGATCAGTCATATGCAGCGTGTACTTCAGGTCAAACAAACGTCGGTGGTTGTATGCCACGAATGCCTGGCCCAAGCGGGTCAGCTCAAGGCCTTCGATGTTGCACGCGACGAGTTTGTCGGTCGTCAAGTCCATCAGCACTCGTTGATGACCGATACGCACTCGAGCGACGGTGAGCAGTGGACCATGTCTGGCACGACACTGCTAAGCGAAGAGATGATGGAGAAGATTGGCTCGTCCCCGACACCGTCCAACGCCTTGAGTGTCCAGCGCTCGCGACGTGCGCATTCGGTTGAACAGAATCTCCATATGGGATCGTGGTCAACTGGATCGTTGCAGTCGTCGGACACAAGTTCAAGTCTGAGTTCTACTTCTACTGGGGAGCTCAAAGCTCTCACGTCCCATGATCAAATGATGGTCCAAATGAATCAATTGCGTCTTGCGGCCGAAGAAACCTACATGATCACAAAACAAAACGAATCGGCCATGCGATTTGTACCGATTTATGACTAGCCAAGAACGTTTAAATAAGATTATTTATCACGCTTGACAATTTGCGATGTCTACTATCAACATGGCGTATACGATTCACAACTATTGACATGCTTGTTCATGCATACGCTTCACCGTCGGTCATCCTGCGGTTGGTGTCCCTGGTGATTTGGTACGTAACTTCAGCTGCGAGACGTAGTTCATTCATTTGGCGCCAAAGTCTCACGTGGTCAGCCGTCACATACGTGGGCTGGGGAGATGGTAGTGTCGTGACACTCGCCGAACGCTTCTGCAGTGTCGAATGATCATCTGGTTGTGTCATCACGTACTTCGACTGTGGTGTGGGGAGTCTTGGGAAGCTTGCCGATCGTTTCTGCGAAGCGGTCAAGTCTTCTACGTACGACAAGTCGAGCGACTCGTGGGAGAGTGTCGAGGCTGCCGTCCCAACCGAGTCGATACTGCTTTGTTTTGGTCGTCCTCGTCCACTTGCGAACTCGGAAGCTTTTCGGGATCGTACGCTGCTCGGTCCATCGGAGGAGCCTCGACTGGAGATGGAATGTTGCTCAACAAGTCGACACTCGCGTTCCCAGAGTCGTTCGCCGCCTTCGAGGGTATTTTGATTCCGCCACCGATCAGCCGAGACAAGTCGAAGCGGAAGTGTAGGATCAAGTGTCAGGTTCCTAGCCGCAACAATACATTTCTTGCAGCATGTGACAGGAATCTTCTTGTCGTCCGAGAGCAAATGTTTCTTGGAGCGACATTTGGCACAGACGGCACTCCCACACAGATCACACAATGCAGTGTGGCGTGTGGAAAGAAGACCAGGTGTGGCATTGCAGATCGTGCAGACGTTGGGATGTCGGGATTTTCGGAGATCGTTGGAATTGAGGACGGGACTGCTCGTGAGTGCAAGCGCCGTTAGTTTCTTGGCTTCGGTGCATTCGACGCTCTTGCCGATCGATAGAGCGAGCTCAGCCGTGGACATACGGCCAATCATGGCTGGAATACGACCGCTCAAGGCATAGTCACCGAGAAAGTAGACCCCTACGCGTCCTGGCGTCACTTGGCGATAGATGATTCGAACATGAACTTTTGCACGGATCGCACATTGCTCGTGGAACGGTGGGCAGACTGGATGATCAAACGCTTCATGGATGTGAAAGGCATATCGCTGACCACGCTTGTCCACGTCAATACCATGGTATTCAAGCACGACCCCATCGCGATTCTTGACGAGACCACCGGCCGGGGTCTGAATGAGACGCCATTTGACTGCAAGGCTACGGAATGGATCGTCGTCGGTGCCATTCTTAAAGGTGTGAAGCACAGCAGAATCGAGGGCGTCAGCGCTGAGGAATGACGTTATGACACGCATATCTTGGGTTGTGACGTGGTGCACACCGTGGATCACATCTTCCAAAGTTCCTTCAATGGTACCAATAGCCAAGACGCATTGCGGACTGCGTCCTCCGTTAATGGCGACAGTACGCGGTCGATAGACACGGAGTTGGTCTTTTTCACGAAGTAATTTCCATTGAGACGTGTCAACGTGCTCGTATTGCGATGCCACGTAAGGACGTTCTTCCTGGAGACTGAGATCTACGAGGTCGACCATCATTTGTTTCCATCGCATCTCGTCCTCGGTCGTGTATTGCAATGGCCGAAAGTAGCCATCCCGTAGGGGGAATGCGACATTCATCGGGATCTTGAGGGGGCGAAAAGAGAAATGGGGGTGTTCTTCGAGAAGACACACGTTGGTAGGTAGACTTGTCACTGTCGTTTCTGAACGAGTTCGACAGTCTGGCGTGGCTTTGATATATCCAGTGGAGCGTAGTAACCAGGTCCCACCTTTAGCAAATTCGAAAGTTACTTTTGTGCCTCAAGCACCCAACCAGACAAAGAAACATGCAGCACACCCATCGGTAACGGTAGGTCGCGTGATCTGATACGAATTGTCCTAATCTTGAGGTCTGTCGACGCTCGACAGTCTCACACGCATCGAGACTGTCGAAGCGATCTTGGTCAGAGGTCTTTGTTATCCTAGCACCACCTGTGACACATTCAGCAAGCCCACCCATGCTTCAAGATGTCGACGAATCCATGGTTTAATTCAGGGTATCAAAGATGAGAGGTTGTTAAACATTCAGCAGTGTTGCAAATGTAGTGACCAGATCCAGTGGGTTGAAGCGCCTGTAGGCATGTGCCTCAATGCTTTTACGCACGATTTGAAGCTGTTCTCTAGACTGAAGACGCTTGGAGATGACGCTTTGGTCGCACGGGGTTTCACGTGCGGCTTGTGTCGTCGTCAACAGGTTTTTCCCGCCCATGGATACACTCTGGACCTCTGGGAATGTGACATTGATGATCAAAGCGCGTGTCCTGAAGTTCGGCTAAAAGAACTCAGTCGCTGAACGTCCATGCGTCCACTACTACCCTCCTCTTCACGCGCTACCTACCACTAGATCCAGTGGGACCTTGTTCAATGTGTTCCACGAACCCCAGTCTCGGAGTACTCAAGATACGTTAATCGTTTCATTCTTTGTTTTGCATTCATCTACGTCGAACTCTTTATCCGTCTTGCCTCGAAGGCCATCTCGCCATTAACTGCTGTCATGCGGTACGTCTCCTCGGCAGTGAGCCATAGCGATTGCACCTGATTGTAGAAATTCGTTTGAGGATCAATTGGATTCTCCTTCACTTCCGATGGCACTGGCACCGTCACCACTGATCGAGTCTCCTTTGCCATCAACGCTTCGGACAGTTTTCGCTGTTGTTGCTCCCAATCGTCCAACGTTTCCATCACCACTTCATCCGATGGCGCACGGGAACGTGGTTCACTCTCCGTGTCATCCCGCCAGCTTGGAATGCGTCCAAAGTTCCCAAGCGACGTCAGCGATCCAGGCATTGTGGTATTGGATTCAGTCGAGTCCTCACGACCACGCTCGATCACGTCGCCCACGCTTTTAGAAGAATCGTGTTGCTCATCGTCAAAACCGACGTATTGTTGAACTGCGACTTCAAATGTATTGGCGATCGCGACGTGGGCGATGCACCGCTTGCAAACTTCCACAACACGCTGAAAGAGCTCGAGTTTTTCGTTCGACGAACTGAGTTTCCGGCCGATACGGCACTTGGAACAGACCCATTTTGTGCAAAGTTGACAGGTTTTCACGGACCGAAACGATCCAATCGACTTGTCACACACTTGACAACACCGATTGCTGATCAACCGCGTGGAAGAATAATCTTGACAATTAATAGTCGTACGAAAATGACGACGTGCGCGATCGTTTTCCAACAACCAGGAAAGCACTTTATTCTGTGAACACCACGTCGATTGCCATTGACCAATCATGGTATTGGCCGCCGACATGCATGCGGGGCCCTCTGGTGGCGTTCCACCCGGATCCACAAATGTCATTTGGTACACTTCCACAGTGCCGGGATCCCGTTGAAAGTACAAACAACACGATGACGTCTTACCTCGGACCATC
The DNA here is from genome assembly GCA_023336255.1 of Pythium graminicola. Classification (NCBI taxonomy): domain Eukaryota; phylum Oomycota; class Peronosporomycetes; order Pythiales; family Pythiaceae; genus Pythium; species Pythium graminicola. Next base: position 15,139 of record JAADWU010000104.1, read on the forward strand.
CCAAGCGACTCGAGATCCCCACAGAGTGGATGCTCAATCGAGTGAATGACATGATACCCCATGCGACCACCATTGGGAAGCGCACGAAGTCCAGTGGCTTCGATAAACACGAAATCACGTGGCCAAAAGATCGTATTGAACGACACGGGATGCGATTTCGCAAACCATTTGATGCCAGTATACTGAAACGGATCTTGTCGAATCGCACCCCGAACGGTATGAAGCACATGGCTGTCGATCAACGTGTCGTGTACATAGGACGTCTTGACGACAATACTTGCGGCATCTGGCGTGACGATCCCGTACATGATATCATCAAGCGCACCCGCCAAGGTCCCAACAGCCAGCATCTTGGGCATGTACCAATGATAACTCTCAGCCGGTTGAACAAGTCGAGGACCTTGACCAGGCGCTACGGGTTCACGTCCTGTGCGCTTGTACACGGTAATGTTGTCGCGCGTTTTGACGCCTTTCCACTGCTTCTTGTGGAGGACTCGGTTATCTCTCGTCACGAATCGCTCATGCTCTTCAATCGTTGCCTCGAGGATGAGAGCAGCGAGTTTCTCAAAGTCGGCAAGCTCTTGTGGTGTGAACTGGACGCCTTTGAATGGGCGATCACGCATGGGGAACTTCATGGTTCCTCGATGAAGAACGAAAATGTCGGAATGACTTGATGGATAAGTATCCAGCCTAGTTGAGTGTTCCACTCGGTCAAAATAGATTCGCCGCTTCAAACTGCGCTGTCCACATGGGCTGTTGCAATAAACAACGATCAGCTGGTGGTCATGCTGATTCAGCAAGCTGTTTGGTGCGTCGTTCCACAAAGTTCAGCGCGCATTCACCTTGCGCAATACTCTACTGTACACCAGTTCATATGATTCGGTGTGATTGTGCCGCTGCGCTGTACACTAGGCAGGTGTCAAGCATCTGCTGCTGCAACAGCAGTCTTGAGGTCTCTGCCGCAGAAAAAGCAGAGAGAACATTGGTGCTGTGTGGTAATGCATCGAATCTGTCTCATTCACTTGTGGTAGCATCTATTGATACACAGCTGCCTTTGAACGACGATGGGGTTCGCTGTACGAACAGCATTCTCTTGGGGTTGGTGATTTCATATTTTCTCGAGATCCATGTTGTACTAGACCACAAAGAACGACACACGTCGGCGTGTGACATCGTGTCTCCCTCTCCCACCGACACGGTGGAAATTTCGTACTAGACTTCTTGTTCAGCAATTACAGTTTGCACGCCATCGTCTCATGGTTGTGAGCAAGTCCACCGTTGCGATTCGCAATGGTGGGAGATGATGGAGGAGGCGCGTGCGCAGTGCGAACGATGATGAAGGCGATGCATCATCTGCTCTTGTCACGTTGACAAAGACTCTATGTGGCCCACAAGTGGATGACGCCACCACGGTTCTCGTCCTTAAGCTTCATATTGATTGTTTGCTCGCGTTTGATCGATCGTCGTTGACGGCTTGTGATGAGGAGACCGCAGACATTCGATTTCGAATGTTTCAAAACACGGTGCATACCAGAGCCTGGTTTTGTACGCATGGGCCAGGCTTTACCCACTGACGCCAGAATGTAATAAGGTGAGTCCTTTTGACACATTATATATTACTATAATAGCACATTCGATGAAATGCAATACTATTTTCTATTAGATATGATGTCGAAACGATACACCGGAGTTTACGAAGACCCTGGATTTCTTGAACGATGGTTCATCTATAATACAACCAAGCCAGTAGCGGATCAGCAATCGAGATCCAAGGAAGAATGATTGGTGACTAGAGGAGAATGCATTCAGCCGATCTCATCTTTACAGGATCACAAAGTCCACACTTGGTTGTTGATGTATAGTAGTTCATTATGGTTGCTTTATCCTACTTGATTCGAGCACGCGACTAGCATTGAGTGATGTGAACTGGTAGGTTTGTTCGGCCGTGAGGCACAATGATTGCATTTGGCGGTACAACCGTGTCTGATGATCGACGACTTTGCACTCGTCGTCACCAGGATCGGATTCGGCTGAGCTAGAGAAACTTGTAGTTGAACGCCGGGACGAGACCGATACCATGGCTGGTAGTGGTGCTGCTGCCGATATCTTTCGTTGCTGATCCCAGTCGTCAGCGGTCTCCATGACTACACTATCTGCTTCACGCGAACTCGATTCACTCGAATTCTCCTCACGCCAGCTCTGAACCAGGCTAAAGTCACCGAGTGACGTCAAGGAGCCAGGCATCGTGGCGCTGGTTTCTGTCGAGCATTCCCGATGGCGTTCACTCTTCTGATCGAGGGATTTGGATCGCTGGACTGGTGGCTTTTCTTCCTCCATACCTACGTATTGCTCCACCGCAGCCTCAAAGGCATCGGCCACCGCGACGTGTGCAATACACCGTTTGCAGACTTCCACCACCTTGTTCAGGAGTTCGAGCGACTCGTTGGACGATGTAATCTTGCGTGCAATGCGGCACTTGGAACACACCCACTGTGAGCAGAGTTGACAAGTCTTGACACTACGGAAGGACCCAAATGATTTGTTGCACAGGTGGCAACACTGTTTGTTGGTCGGAGGCACAGGGTATCCTCGATTGGACGCAGTCCGGAAGCGCCGTCGTGCACTGTCGTTCTCGAGAAGCCACGCCAGCATCTTGTTTTGGGCACACCACGCTGATTTCCACACACCAATGAGCATATTGGCAGTAGACATGACCGCAATGCCTTCGGATGCATTGCCTCCTGGATCTACAAACGTTGTCATGTAGACTTCAACCGTGTCTGGCTGTCGTTGAAAGTAGAGATAACACGAAGAAAACTTGCCACGGACAATTCCAGGCACTTCACCACAGAGTGGATGATTAATGGTGTGAACGGCATGAAACCCCATACGACTTCCATCCGGAAACGTCCGAAGACCAGTCGATTCGAGATACACGAAATCCCGTGGCCATACAATCGTATTCAACGATGCCGTGTGGGCCTTGACCATCCACTTGATCCCAACAAATTGAAACGGATCATTCAATGTCGCTCCTCGTATTTGCTTGAGTAAAGCACCATCAGCCATTTCGTTTTGCACGTAATGGGCTTTGACCAACATACTCGGCGCGTCTGGCGTGACAATGCCATACATAATATCATCAAGCAAACCTGTGAGCGTCCCCACAGCAATCATCTTGGGCATACGCCAATGATAACTCTCGGCGGGTTGTGCGAGGCGAGGACCTTGTCCAGGGCCTGGAAGTTCTCGGCCTGTACGTTTAAAGACCGTCACATCATCGCGTGTCTTGACGGCTTTCCACTGCTTCTTGCTGAGCAAACGGTTGTCAAGATGCACAAATCGTTCATGTTCTTCGAGCGTCGCATCGACAATCGTATTGACCAAGGTCTCGTACTCGGCGCATTCCTCGGGTGTGAATTGAATGCCCTGAAAAGGGCGTTCGCGCAGCGGGAACTTCATTCGGGGATGGGATTTTGGATAATGACTACTCCACCGAAGAAGCGAGGGGATCCAACAAGTCGAAAGTGTTGCTTCCACTAAAAGCAGCTGCTTTGGGAAGCTGAGGCCAAACCAATTGTATCAGTTTTCATAGGTGACTAGATAGTCCACTGTGGTCAGTGCTATCCCACACAATTTGGTTCCGAACGGGGTTTCCAGTGCTCAAAGCGCCCTGGTGAATGATTCCGACTCGATGACTTGCACGTCGGTGTATACGGAATTGACGAGTCAGTGCAACGTCAAGAGGCGAGTCAGAGTCAGGTTGAGCAATCGAACCACTAGTACTTTATCCTTCATTTGTGGCACGGTATGATCTCCCTCGCTAGAGAGGGCATCTCTCTAGAAACTTCGAGGCGAGTCAGACTTTGATGGTCTCCGTTATAATTGATGGTGGCACCCACACAGCTGCGTCATCATGCTGATTCAGGACGTTCCGCCTTCTCCACCCAGTCACCAATCTGCATAGAGGTGACGGTCTGTGTATAATCTATGGTTCGATTTCATCCATTGGTTGTACCCAAGTCGCTGATCAAGTTAATGGGCTCACAATGTGTGAGCCACACGAGGCCATGATCATGATCAACGAGAACACATGGATGTCTCTTGACTCTCTCTACGCATTGGGACAACTACCACAATCATTACGAACGCAACCAATTCACTCAGTCATCTCTCAGCCTGCTCAACTTTCGACCATGTTGATGGACGCGTACTGTATTACTCTCTGTACACTACTAGATCACTTGCCATGTCTGTACATACTCTTAGACCAAACTAAGATGAAGTGTATGATATGGCTTTCGACACTCTAAAATCCGGTGAAATTTTCACATAAGCCACGTCGGTGACGTCGCTTCCAAAACCACGCTCGGACTTCCATTTTGGCGACTGACATCGACAACATTGCACATTGTTTTCAACCCACGTGTTTTGATACTGACCAACGGGATGGCCAAGCAAATCACATCGTCGATTGATTGTGGTGCCTTGTCGCACATTCTTTTTCGAATGTGCCAATTTACGGTCCAAAATTCGA